>JAAGEH010000013.1:4691934-4747393 GCA_011751065.1 Lasiurus cinereus
TATTGCCTGTAAAGGTCCTGATTTTCCCTTTAATTTAGAATGATATCCTTGCTAGATAGAGTATTCCTGGATTATTCAGCCTCTTGCTTTTCATCACTTTGTATTCTTCATTCCATTCTCTTCTGTCTTGATGTTTCTGTTGAAAAATCAGTTGATTATTTAATGGGAGATTCCTTGTAGGTAACTTTCTGTCTCTTTCTGACATCTATTAAGATTCTTAATTTGTTGTTGATATTTTCCAACATAATTACAATGTTTCTTGGTGTCTGTCTTATTGGGTTCATCTTGTTTGGCATCTGTGTGCTTCTTGGACTTGTGTGCCTTTTTCTTTTCAACATCAGGGAAGTTTTCTGTCATTATTTCTTCAAACACATTTTCCATTCCTTGCTTCTCTTCCTCTCCTTCTGGTACCCCTATTATAAGGATGTTGTTGCATTTTGTGTTGTCCCAAAGCTTCTGTAAACTCTCCTTTTGCTTTTTAAGTTTGTTTGTTTGTTTGTTTGTTTGTTTTTAGATCCTGTTCTGCTTGGGTTTTTGTCTATATTGTTTTCTAAATTGCTGATGCAGTCCTCAGCTTCCTCTAGTCTAGTATTGAAACTTTCCATTTTGTTCTTTATTGCAGTTATGTCATTCTTCATTTCCTCTTGATTCTTACACATTTGGTGAATTTTTCATTCAGCCTATTAAGCATATGTATAACCATTATTCTGGATCCTTTCTCTGGAAAATTGCTTGCTTTCATTTCATATATTTCCTTTTCTGGTGATTCCTATTTTCCTTTCCTTTATGGATTGTTTCTTTTTCTTGGCAATTTAGCTGTCTTTTTGTATTTGTGTTTATGTAATATGAGTTGCTCTCACTTTTTGGCCCTAAAAACCTGTTTTAGGTCCAAGATGAAACCCCTATTGGTCCAATGGTCTGGGATTTCTTATCCCAGAGGGTGGGTATACCTTGACTCTCATGTATTTGTCTGTGCCCTGAGTTTTATTCCTTTCCCCCATGGATCTGGTTCCTCAGTTGTCCACTGAAGGTGCTTGGGGTTTGCAGGGGTACATGCACACTTTTTCTGGTGTACAATTCCAGTATTGGGTCCTGAGTAGTAAGTTCTTCATGTGCGGGGTCCAGGCATATGGTATCTCAGTTACCTTGGTCCTAGCCCTCAGGGTGCTGTCATGTAGGATCCTGGTGCTTCAACCGAGCACATGGGAGTGGGTGCACACCAAAGGGATGTGTGGCATCTGGGCCCTGGGCCCTGGCACATAGCAGTTGAGGGTGTTTGAGGGGGAGGCCCCTGGGTATGTTCAGTTTAGGTGTGTGTAGTCCCTGAAGTGCTGGTTCCAGGTGCAGGGACCAGGCCCATGGGGTCTGGGTTCATGGGGTGCCAGCACATGGTGTGCTGGTGCTGTGATTGGGCATACTATGTCCTGGCAAACAGGGTCCTGGAAGCTTTGGGTCTGGGTATAGGGCTGGGGAGGCATAATGCAGGAGGTATCTCTGGCTTGAGATCACTACTGGGAACTGGCAGCAAGGTAGGATGCCACTCACTGCAGGGGTGGTAGGTGAGCAGCTCTGATTGTTGTTTTGATGGTGCTCCTGGACTCCAGTGTCCCCCTCCTTCAAGATGGGATGGGCTTTGCCGCCAACTGCACCTGCATAGTAGTATCTGCCATGGTAGCAGGGGCTCCCCTTCCAGGAGAGCCTGGTCCACCAGTCCCTGAGACTTCTGCAAGATCTAACTGTCTTTCATTCAGCCTCACACACACACCACAAGTCCACATACTCCCTTCTCACGCCTTTATTTTCTCACACTTTCTCCCTTAGTGCCATCCTGCTGGAAAATTGCTTGCTTTCATTTCATATATTTCCTTTTCTGGTGATTGCTTTATATTTTAATGGTCAAAATATATAAATTAAATGACAGACATTGTCAAAGTGGATCAAAAAAATAAAAACAAACTATATGTAGTCTATAATAAGCCTACTCTTAATTTAGACACATATACAAGTTAAAGTAAAGGGATGAAGAAAAAATATACCATTCTAACACTAATAATAATAAAAAAGCTGGAGTAGTTAAATTTCAGAGAAGACTTCAAAGCAAGAAGTGTTCTCAGGGGTAAATAAAAATAGTATAAAAATGGTAAGGAAGTTAATTCTCTAAGAATATATAGTAATTCTTAACATGTATGTGTCTAACAACAGAAGCTAAAACTGATAGAACTGCAAGAAGAAATTGGTGAATCCACTATCATTTTGGAAACTAACATCTTCATATCAGAAATGGAGATACAACATGCAGAAAATCATACATATATATAAGAGAATAGTTGAATTGCAGAATATCATCAATCAAGTGGATCTAATTAACATCTGTAGACTACTTCATCCAATAGCAGAATAGATATTCTTCTCCAGCTCTCAAGGAACATCCACCAAGATAGACCATATATGGATCACCAAAAACACCTTAATAAATTAAAATACATAAATCATGCAATGTCTGTTCTCAGAACACAATGCAATTAAAGTTGAAATTAATAAAAAAGATGGATAGAAATACCAAAATACTTGGAAATTAAATAACACACTTTAAAATAACATATGGGTTAAAGAAGAAATGTCAAGATAAATTTTCAAATATTTTGAGCTAAGTTAACATGAAAATACCACTTATCAAACTTTCTGGAATGCAGTGAAAGCCATGCTTGAAGGAAATTTTATATCATCAAAAGCATATGTTAGAAAATAATAAATATTTAAAATAAAAAAATCTAATCTGTAATCTAAACAAATTAAGTCCAAGATGGGAAAACAAAATAAATAATAAAAATCAGAGCAAAAATTAATTAAATTGAAAATAGGATATCAATTGAGAAAATCAACAAACCAAAGGTGGTTCTTTGAAAAGATCTATAAAAGTAATAAACCTCTATCCAGGCCAACTAAGAAAAAAAGAGAAGACATAAATTACTAAAATCAGAAATGAAAGAATTGATATCACTGCAGATACCATGGACATTAAAAGAATAATGAAGGAATGTTATGAGCAACTCTATGCCACAAATTTGATAACCTCGATAAAATGACCCAGTTAAGAAAGGTACAATCTGAAAGACACAATCTGCCAAAACTCACAAAAAATAGACAATGTGAGTAGGCCTGTGTCTATTTAAAAAGTTGAATTAATAACTAATAACCTTTCAAAACTCAAAGCACTAGGCCCAGATGGGTTCATTGGTGAATTCTACCAATCATTTAATGAAAAATTATATTCTCTGCATTCTCTTCAAGAATATAGAAGTAGAGAGAAAACTTCCTAATTAATTTTATGACGCCAGCATTATGCTGCTACCTAATCCAGACAGAGACATTATAAGAAAACTATAGACTAATAGCTATCAGGAACATATGTTCAAAAATTTTTAACAAAATATTAGCATGTAAAATACATCAATTTCCAAAAAATATTATAGACCACAACTAAAGTAGAATTTTTTGCTGGTTCAACGTTAGAAAACCAATTAATGCAATAGATTACATCAACAGGTTAAAGAACTAACATCAAATGAGCATATCAATAGATAGAGGAAAAGTATTTGACAAAAGTATTTTTATAGGTGATGGGACAAAAATTATTTGACACATCACATATAAAAACTCTGAGCAAACTATGAATAGAAAGGAACTTTCTCAACTTTATAAAAAAAATCTACAAAAAACCTATAATTAGCATTGTATTTAACGATGAGAAAATAGAAGCTTTCTCACTGATTGGGAACAAGAGAATGATATCGCTTCTCATCATTCCTTTTTCATATTGTACTAGAAGTTCTGGCTAATACAAATAAGACAAGAAAATGAAAGGTATACTGATTGGGAAGGAAGAAATCAAACTGTCTTTGTTATCAGATTATATAATTGTTTGTGTAGAAAATCTGAAAAAATGGACAAAAATTCCTGGAACTAATAAGCACTTATTAGCAAGGTTGCAGGATACAAGGTTAATATTCAAAAGCCAACTACTTTCCTATACATCAACAATGGAAAAGTAGATTTTGAAATTTAAAAACACAATACCATTTACATTAGCACCACAAAAAATGAAATCCTTATGTATAAATCTAAACACACACACACACACACACACACACTGAATTGGCAGATTATTATAATCTCTGAATGCATAATAATTTGGCCACTCAGTATATAACCTATATAATAAAAGGCTAATATGCAAATTGTCCCCTTGACCAGGAGTTCAACCAGCAGGCAGGCCGGCCAACTGCCCATGTCCCCTCCCCCTAGTCAGGCTGGCTGGACCCACCCATGCATGAATTTATGTTTGTATATATATATACTGAGTGATCAGATTATTATGCGTTAGATATAATAATAATCTGGCCACTCAGTTTATAAGATCTATATGAGGAACACTGCAAAACTCTTATGAAAAAAAGAACTAAACAAATGGAGAGATATTCCATGTTGATGGATAGAAAAATTCAATATTGTCAAGACATCAATTCTCCCCAACTTGAACCATACAATCCCAATTAAAATCACAGCAAGTTATTTTATGGATAGCTACAAGTTGATTCTGAAGTTTATATGGAGAAGCAAAAGACCCAAAAATAGCCAACACAATATCCTATATAATAAAAGCTTAATATGCAAATCAACCAAACAGCAGAATGACCAGTTGCTCTGATGCACACTGACCATCAGGGGGCTAACAATCAATGCTGGAGTTTTCCCCAAGCCCCAGGCCAGCCAAGGTGGGTGCTAGTGGGGCCTCCCAATCACCCCACTGGTTGCTGCACAGAAAGAGGCAACCAACAGTGGTGCAGTAATTGGGGGGGTAGGAAAGGCCAGCTGGTGAACAGAGTCAGTCTGACCAAAGTGGGTGCCAGCAGGGACCCCCCAAGTACCCTCCTGTTTGCCCCACAGATTGGCCCTGATTGCCAGCCAGGCCTAGGGACCCTACTCATGCACAAATTTCATGAATCAGGCCTCTAGTAGAAAAAGAATACCCCAACCACCAAGTAAATTTAGGAAGACTATGTATGTGAAATAGTATTGTCAAGTCCTCTTGAGGAATAGTTATTGCTTATCTTGAGAACATATAAGCAATAATTTGTATCTCCTTGTCTATATAAAAGAGTGATATTTCTTTCTGTCTTTGCAGTCTCTTAGTGATTGCTCATTATGCACATTGCAACCTGGTTTAGTGCTTTGTTCTCCTTTAAAAATGACGTTGATGAAAAAAACAAAGTTGGAGCACTGTTACCACTCAACTTCTACTGTAAGAGTACAATATTCAAGACAGTGTAGTATTGGTGAAAGAAGAGACAAATAAATGAATAAAACAGAATACAGAGTACAGAAATAGACCCACTTAAATATAGTCAAATGAACTTTGACAAAGAAACAAAGGCAATGCAACTGAGCAAAGATAGTCTTTTCAAGAAATGGTACAAAATAACTCGGAAAAAAATGAATCTAGACATAGACTTTACATTTTCCACACAAATTAATTCAAAGTTAATTATAGGCCTCAATGCAAAATGTAAACATCTAAAACTCCTATAAAATAATGCAGGAGCCCTAGCCAGTTTGGCTCAGTGGATAGAACCTGGGACCAAAGACTGAAAGGTTTTGAGTTTGATTTCAGTCAAGGGAACATACTTTGGTTCCAAGCTCCATCCCCAGCCTTGGTCAGGGGAGTGTGGGAGGAAACCAACTGGTGTCTCTCTCTCCCATCAATGTTTCTCTCTCTCTGACTCTTCCCCTCCCTTCCACTATCTCTAAAAATCACTAGCTCTTTTTTATTCCTTTTTAAATCCTTGCTTTTGATTACTAAACCCAAAATATGGGATCAACCAATTAGGGACACTCTAAGAGACTTCAGGGGAAAGTTTTTTGTTATTTTTTTTTTTGAACCAGTGGATCAGAGCAGGTAATAATCAAAGAACCAGCTCTGGGGCAGCCCATACCCCTAAACCGGTACTAAGTGAAACACGGAAAGCAGGATCTAAGCACTGGCTAGAGAGGACCTATATACCCAAAGGTCAATCCAGAAACACTGCCACCCAGGGGTTGAAGTACAAATTGACTTTTGTGTAAGCACAAATAAAGGAGTACAAGAAACAAAGTACTGACTGCTTGAAAATTAGGACTGTGGCCTACAACACAGAGGACAATGGTATACAGGGATCTTCAATACTGTCCTGCCTGGAAACAAGGGAGCCAAACAAAACAGTAGAGGAAGTAAATTACCTTCACTACTGAACATTTTTATTTTTATTTTTATTTTTTTCTTTTTCCTCACTTAATTTTACCTTTTTAATTATTACATTTTTATTTTTAATTAGTATTATTACTACTACTATTTTACCTTTTTAAAAAAGGGTCCTTTTATTTTCTCTTTAATTTACTTTGGGATTAGTGTTCTACATTCTTTATATATATATATATATATATATATATATATATATATATATATATATTGATTTTTACAGAGAGGAAGGGAGAGGGATAGATAGTTAGAGACATCGATGAGAGAGAGACATCAATCAGCCGCTTCTTGCATGGTCCCTACTGGAGACATGCCCGCAACCAGTGTATGTGCCCTTGACCGGAATCAAACCTGGGACCTTCCAGTCCACAGGCTGACACTCTATCCACTGAGCCAAACTGGTTTTGGCAGTGTTCTACATTCTATTTTCATCTTTCCTTTAGCATCATTTTAATCTATCTAAACTTTACCTTTATGCCAACACTCTTGCTCACTTTTCCCCTTTTATTGTCCTGTTTCTCTTATCCTATTCCTGCTTTAGATTTTCCCTATTCCTTCTCTTTACCCTACTTATATATCAAACATCCAATTCCCCTGTGCTAAGTCCATACACACCTCTCTCTTCTCCTTCTTCACTATCCAATTTTTTTTCTCTCTGTCATTTTTTATTATTTGTTCATTGTTGATTATACTGTTTTTATGCTAGTTTATCAGATTGTTTTGCATTTTCTTTTCCTTTTCCTTTTTTGTTTTGTTTTTGCTTGTTTCTGTTTTCACTTGCCTCACTTGATATTAGTTGTTATTTGTAATTTGCATTTGCCTCTAGGTATTTGTTGCTTGCATTTGTTGATTGATACAAATGCTGTTCTCTTGGAGTTTTTGCCCCACATAAATAGTTCTTTCCCTCTTCTTTTTTATTCAATTTATTTACTCTCTTACTTTTTTCCTTTTCCCAATTCCATTTTGCACTTTTTTTGTAATTTTTTTCATCCTTTTCTTTTTTATCCCTAATTCTCTTTTCCTTGGCATTATTAGTATCATGAATACATTTGTGTTCAGTCCTTTGTGTGTTGTGCATTGTTGTGTTGTATTTTATGCCTTAAAATCAAGGCAGCACAGAGAGAAAGAAATAAAACTACATAACCAGACACACAGAGAACAGAGGTCATGGGGAGACAAAGAAACAGCCCCCATATGAAAGAAAAGCAGGCATCACGAGAAAAGGAAGTAAATGAAATGAAATCAAGCAATCTGCCAGAAAATAATTCAGATAAATGGCCATAGAAATGAATGAAATTAATGGAAGACAAATTCAATATGTGTAAAAACCAAGCAAAATGAAGAACAAAAAAGAAATAAAAATTGACATTGCTAGTATTAAAAACTCAATAAAAAACATCAAGAGTAGACTAGAAGAAGTAGAGGACCACATCAGTGAGCTAGAAGACAAGGTAGAAAAAAAATACCTAAGCAGAGCAGCTTCTAGAAAAAAAAATGCAGTATGAGAACATAAGGGAATTTTGGGACAAAACAAAACAAAACAACATTCGCATAATCGGAATGCCACATGGAGAGAAAAATGAGCAAGTAATAGAAAACATGTTTAAAGAAATAATAACAGAAAACTTACCTGACATAGGGAAGAAAAAACTCACACAAATCTGAGAAGCTCACAGAGTTCCAAACAAAATGAATCCCAAAAGACTGATGCCAAGGCAGATTATAATTGAGTTGGCAAACACCAATGACAAAGTAAGAACCTTAAAAGGAGCCAGAGAAAGACAAAAAATTACCTACAATGGATCCCCTATCAGACTAATGATTGATTTCTCAACAGAAACAAATCAGGCAAGAAGGGAATGGAATGAAATATACAAAGCCATGCAAAGGAAGGGTCTTAATCAAAGAATACTGTACTCAGCAAGGCTATCAATCAAAATTGAAGGTGAAATCAGGAGCTTCCAAAACAGCAACACAATAAAACCTAAAGGGTCTCTTGTAAAAAGAAGAAATAGAAATAAAAGAAGGAGCACAGGGGTAAGGAATAAAAATGGTGACAAACAAGTACCTATCAATAATTTCAGCAATCCCACTCTTAGGAATATATCCTAAGAAATTAGAAATACCAATCAGAAAGGATTTATGCACCCCTATGTTCATAGCAGCACAATTTACAATAGCTACAATTTGGAAACAGCCTAGGTGCCTGTCAGCAGATGAGTGGATCAGAAAACTGTGGTACATCTACACAATGGTATTCTATGCTGCCAAAAAAAGAAGGAATTCTTACCATTTCAGCAACCTGGATGGAACTGGAGAGCCTTATGCTAAGTGAAATAAGCCAGGCAATGAAGGAGAAACACATGATCTCACTCATTTATAGATAATAAAGAACATTATAAATTGATGAACAAAAGGATAGATACAGAGGCAGTAAAGCATCAAAAAGACTGTCAAATTACAGCAGGAAGGTTAAGGAGAGGTGGGGTAGATAAGAGATCAACCAAAGGACTTGTATGCATGCATATGAGCATAACCAATGAACAAAAGACACTGGGTGGTTAGGGTATACCTGGGATGGTGGGCAATGGGAAGATATGTATACATATAAGAGATTAGTTAAATAATAATAATAATAATAATAATAATAATAACTTTAAATGTAAATGATTAAATGCCAAAATCAAAAGACATAGGGTAACTGAGTGGATAAGAAAATACAACCCATATATCTGTTGTCTACAGGAAACATGCCTCAGAAAAAAAGACATGCACAGACTGATGGTGAAGGAAAGGAAAAATGTTTTTCAGGTGAATGGAAATGAAAAAAAGCGGCAGTAGCAATACTTACATATGATGAATTAGATCTCAAATTGAAGGACATAACAAGAGATAAGGAAGGCAACTTCTTGATACTAAAGGGAGCCATCCAACAAGAAGAAATAACTGGTAAATATATATGCACCCAATACAGGAGTGCCCAAATACATTAAAAAAAAAACAAAAAAACTTCTGGAGGATATCAAGGGAGAGATTGACAGCAATGCAATCATAGCAGGGGACTTTGATAACCTACTATCACCAGTGGACAAATCCACTAAAAAAAGTCAACAAAGAAATATCAATCCTAAATGACTCACTAGATCAGATGGAATTAATTGACCTCTTCAGAACATTTCACTGCAAAGCCACAGAATATACATTCTTCTCAAGTGCACATGGGTCATTTTTAAAGTTAGACTATATATTGGGTCACAAGCGAAGTCTTTTGAAATTCAAGAAGTTAGACATCATATCAAGCACCTTCTCATATCACAATAGCATAAACTGGAAATTAACTACAATAAAAACAATCCAAAGAAATCAAACACATAGAGACTTAAGTGCCTGCAACTAAATACTGACTGGGTTACCAGAGAGATGAAAGAAGAAATAAAACAACAACAACAACAAAACATCATGGCAACAAATGACAATGAAAAGACAACAATCCAAAAGCTATGGGATACAGCAAAAGCAGTCTTCAGAAGGAAGTTCATAGCTATACAAGCCTACTACCAAAAAAAAGCAACAACAAGAAATAATGGTAATAAATTACCAAACCTACAGCTAAAAGAGGTAGAAAGAGAGCAATGAGAAAAGCACAGTGTAAGCAGAAAGAAGGAAATAATAAAGATCAGATTGAAGATAAACTACATAGAAACATATATGTGTATACACACACACACACACACACACACACACACACACACACACAAAAGAATAAACAAGATTGATGAACCTCTCACAAGGCTCACCAAGAAGCAAAGAGAGAGAGCCCAAATAAACAAAATGAAAAATGAAAAAGGAGAAATAACAAAAGAACCTATAGAAATGCAAATGATTTTTAAAAATACTATGGACAACTCTATTCCAACAAACTAGACAACTTGGAGGAAATAGACATAATTCTAAAAAAAATACAACCTTCTCAATCTCAATCATGAAAAATCTAAACATCTCAATAGGCCAATAACTCTGGAAGAAATTGAAGCAGTCATCAAAAAGCTTCCAGAAAAAAAAAAAAAAAAGCCTAAGGCCAGACAGCTTTACAGGGGAGTTTATCAAACATTCAAGAAAGAACTGAAATCTAACCTCCTCAGACTACCCCAAAAAATTCAAAAAGAAGGAACTCTTCCAGGCTCCTTCTATGAGGCCAGCATCACCCTAATATGAAAACCAGATAAAGACAACACAATAAAAGAGATTTACTGGCCAATATCCCTCATAAACATAGATGCCAAAATCCTCAACAAAATTCTATCAAATTAGATCCAGCAGTACATCAGAAAGATCATACAGCATGACCAAGTAGGATTTATCCCAGGGATGCAAGGATGGTACAAAATCCGCAAATCAATAAACGTGACACATCATATAAATAAATTGAGAGATAAAAATCACATAGTCATATCAATTGATGCAGAATAAGCATTTGAAAAAATCCAACACCCATTTTTTTAAAATATATTTTATTGATTTTTTACAGAGAGGAAGGGAGAGAGACAGAAAGTCAGAAACATCGGTGAGAGAGAGACATCCATCAGCTGCCTCCTGCATGCACCACAGTGGAGATGTGCCCGCAAGCAAGGCACATGCCCTCGACCGGAATCGAACCCTTGGACCTTCAGTCCGCAAACCATGCTCTATCCACTGAGCCAAACCGGTCTCGGCAAACACCCATTTTTGAGAAAAACTGTCAGCAAGGTGGGATTAGAAGTATAATACCTCAACACAATAAAAGCCATATTTGACAAATGCAGATGGAGAAAAACTAAAACCATTTACCCTTAGAACAGGAATAAGACAGGGATGCCCATTCTCACCACTTCTGTTTGATATAGTATTGGAAGTATTACTCATTGGGATTCGACAAGATGAAGAAATAAAAGGCATCCAAATTGGAAAAGAAGTAAAGCTGTCCTTATTCGCAGATGAATGATATTGTAAATAAAATACCCTAAAGACTCCATCAAAAATCTAATATCCTAAATAAATAAATTCGGCAAAGTAGCAGGATACAAAATTAATGCCATGAAATCTATGGCAATTCTATACACCAGTAGTGAGCTGAGAGAAAGAGAGACTAAAAAAGCAATCCCATTTTCCATTGCACACACACAAAAATTAACATACCTAGGAATAAACCTACATAAGGAGGTAAAAGACCCATATGTGGAAAACTACAGGACACTGAAAAAAGAGATAGGGGAAGACATAATAAAGATGGAAGAATATGCCATGTTCATGGATTGATAGAATTAACATCATTAAAATGTCTATACTAGAGAAACCAAGATGGTGAACACCTAAACTGCTACCTCGCACAACAATTTCAAAACTACAACTAAAAGACAGAATGGACATCATCCATAACCATTGGAAAGTTGGCTGAGAGGAAATACTGCAACTAAAAGAAAGAGAGAAGCTCACAGATACTCAGAGGAGCTACAAAAAGCTAAGGTATGGAGATACGTGAGTGGAGAGAGCGGGCGCCTGAGTGCCTGGCTGGCTTCCTCTGGTGGGAGGGAGAAAGAGACTCCCATCTGCACTTAACCCCAGGTCCAGGTAAGACTCATACGGGGGGATTGGCAATGAGAAAAAGGGAGAAGTACATGGAAATTTAGGGGAGCCACAATAAGGCAGAAGTCTGGGGGCACGCACACCTCTGTGCGCAGAAGAGGAACTGCTGATTGTGCTGCTGGTTTTCACTAGTGTGCAGTAGATAGAGCCTCCCAACTGCGCCACTTCTAACTCCACTAAAACCCAGTTTTGGGCGAGACCCTGCGGACCCAGACTCATATCGGTCCCAGAGTGCAGGGGAACTGTAAATGCAGCAGTTTAGAGGCACCACACACGTGCACACAGGAACAGCTCCAGCGATTACCGAGAGACATGTGAGACCCAGGGGCAGCCTATGGCGGGGCTCACTGAAAGGAAAGGTGGTCTCTTAAGCCCTGAGATTCCACCCTTCCCAGCCTCAACAGAGAGGCTTTTGCAGTTTTGCAAGTCTTGTATCATAAGGCTGAATCCAACACAACAGTTATCCTCGCATAGTAAAAATGTGGAGACAAAGGAACAGATCACAAATGAAAGAAATGGTGGGAAACAAATGATTGGATATAGAGTTCAAAACCATGATTATAAGGTGTTTCAAGAATTTCCAAGAAAAGATGGATAAATTTAGTGAGACCCAAGAGAAGTTGAAAAAAGGACCAACCAGAGATTGAAAAGGACCACCTAGAAATTAAACATACACTGTCTGAAATAAAAATTATTATACAGAGACCTAATAGTAGACTAGAGGAAGGCAAGAATCAAGTCAAAAATTTGAAATACAAAGAAGAAGAAAACACTCAACTGGAAAAGCAAGAAGAAAAAAGATTCCAAAAATGTGAAGATAATGTAAGGAGCCTCTGGGACAACTTCAAGCATACAAACATCAGAATTGTGGGGGTGCCAGCAGTAGAGAGAGAGCAAGATACTGAAAACCTATTTAAAGAAATAATGACTGAAAACTTCCCACATCTGGTAAAATAAATAGACCTACAAGTCCAGGAAGCACACAGAACCCCATATAAAAGGAATCCAAAGAGAACTACACCAAGACACATCACAATTAAAACACCAAGAGCAAAAGACAAAGAGAGAATATTAAAAGCAGGAAGAGAAAAACAGTTAATTCCCTACAAGGAAGCACCCATATGATTGTCAGCTGATTTCTCAACAGAAACTATGCAGGCCAGATGGAGTGGCAAGAAATATTCAAAATGATGATTAGCAAGGACCTACAACCAAGAATAATCTATTCAGCCAAGCTATCATTCAGAATTGAAGGGCAGATAAAGAGCTTCACAGATAAGAAAAAGCTAACGGAATTCATCAACACCAAACCAGTATTATATGAAATGCTGAAAGGTACTCTTTAAGATGAGGAAGAAGAAAAAGGTAAAGATAAAAAATTATGAACAACAAATACATATATATCAACAAATGAATCTAAAATTAAGTGAGTTAAAATTTTGATGAACAGAATAAACTGGTGAATATAATAGAATCAGGAGCACAGAAAGGAAGTGGACTGACAATTCTCAGGGGTTAAGGGGTGAGGAGGGTGCAGGGAGAGAATGGATAAAAATCATACACCTATGGATGAGTTCAAAGCGGTGGTAGGTAAAGGTAGAGGGAGGGGTGGGAGCTGTGAGGGAAAAAAGAGAAACAAATGTAATAATCTGAACAATAAAATTTTATTTAAAAAAATAAAATAAAATGTCCATACTACCCAAAACAATCTATAGATTCAATGCACTCCCCATTAAAAAACCAATGAAATATTTCACAGACCTAAAATGTACTCTCCAAAAATTCATCTGGAATAAAAAAAAGACCCCGCATAACCACAGCACTCCTGAGAAAGAAGAACAAAGTAGGTGGGATCTCAATACCAGATATCAAGCTGTATTACAAAGCCACTATTCTCAAAACAGCCTAGTCCTGGCACAAGAGCAGACCTATAGGCCAATGGAATAGAATAGAGAACCAAGATATGAACTTAAACCAGTATGCTCAATTAATATTTGACAAAGGAGGTGTGAACATACAATGGAGTCAAGACAGTCTTTTCAATAAATGGTCTTGGGAAAATTGGACAGAAGCATGCAAAAAATGAAATTAGACCGCCAACTTACACCATATACAAAAATAAACTCAAAATGGATACAGGACCTAAAGCAAATACAGGAAACCATAAAGATACTAGAGTAATCCACAGGCAGAGAAATCTCAGACATATGCTGAAGCAATTTCTTCACAGATACCACTCCAAGGGCAATGGAAACTAAAGAGAAAATAAAGAAATGGGACTACATCAAAATAAAAAGCTTTTGCACAGCAAAAGAAACCATCAACAAAACAATAAGAAAGCCCACTGTATGGGATAACATGTTTGCAAACGTTATCACTGATAAAGATTTAATCTCCTACATTTACAGGGAACTTATACAACTTAATAAAAGGAAGATAAATGATCCAATAAAAAATGGGCAATGGACCTAAACAGATACTTTTCAAAAGAAAACAGAAGGAAGGCCAACAGACATGTAAAGACATGCTCAAAGTCACTAATTATATAGAAGATGCAAATCAAAATGAAAATGTGGTACTATCTCAGACCTGTCAGAATGGCTATCATCAACAAATCAACCAATGACAAATGTTAGCAAGGATGTGGAGAAAAATGAACCCTGTTGCACTGCTGTCGGGAATGCAGCCTGAATGCAGCCACTGTGGAGAACAGTATGGAGTTTCATAAAAAACTAAAAATGGAACTTCCAGTTGACCCAGTGATCCCACCTCTAGGTATATATCTCAAGAAATCAGAAACATCAATCAGAAAGGATATATGCACCCCTATGTTCATCACAGTACAATTCATGATAGCTAAGTTTTGGAAATAGCCTAGGTGCCCATCAGCAAATGAGTGGGATCAGAAAACTATGGTACACCTACACAATAGAATACAACACTGCTATAATAAGAAATTCTTACCATTTTCAGCAGCATTGATGGAACTGGACAGCATTATGCTAAGTGAATTAAGCCAGGTAATGAAAGTCAAATACCATATGATCACACACATTTATGGAAATTAAAGAACATTATAACCTGATGAACAAAAAGATAGATACAGGGGCAGTAAAGCATCGAACAGACTGTCAAATTACAGCAGGAAGGCTGCGACATTTTGGGGAGAGTGGGAAAGAGATCAACCAAAGGACTTGTATGCATGCATATAAGTACAACCAATGGACACAATACACTGGATGTGGGGGTGGGATGAGGGCATGCAACAGAGGGTAAGGGAGACTGGGGAAGGTCAATGGGAGGAAAAAGTAGATATATGTACTACTATGTGTTAAATAATAAATAAAATTCATCAAAAAAAAAATCAAAAGCCCACTTAATGAAATAAGCTGATCAGAGAAATATAACTATCGCATGATCTCACTCATTTATGGAATATAATGAACAACATAAACTGATGGGGGGAAAAACAGATCTAGAGACAAGAGAAATATCCTTCAGACCGTCAAACCTGAGAGGGAAGGTAGGGGAGGGTGGGGGTAAGGGGGAGAGATCAACCAAAGGACTTGTATCCATGCGTATAAGCCTAACCAATAAAGAGAGACACCAGGGGTTGAAGGCATGAGTGAAAGATAGGGGGTAATTGGGGGGATAAGGACACATATGTAATACCTTAATCAATTAAAAAAACTTTTTAAAATCCCAGTTAAAAACAGTATCAGACACCTCACCAAAGAAGATAAAAAAAATGGCAAATAGGCATATAAAATTTGCTCCACATTCTGTGTCATTAGGGAATTGCAAAAGAAAACAACGAGGTACCATTACACCCCTATAAGATTAGCCAAAATAAAAAACACTGACAATTCCAAGTGCTGATGAGGATGTGGAGTAACAAGAATTCTCATTCATTGCTGGTACAAATACAAGATTGTACAGCCCCTATGGAAGACAATTTGGCAGTTTCTTTAAAACTAAGCATACACTTATCATACAATCCAGCAATTTGTTCATTAGTATTTAATCCAATGAGTTAAAACAAAAACCTATGCACACACAAAACTATAGACACGATTGTGTATAGCAGCTTCATTTATAATCACTTAAACTTGAAAGTAACCAAGATGTATTTTGGCAGGTGAATGCATAGATAAACTGTAGTACATTGGAACAAGGGAATATTATTCAGGGCTATAAAGAAGTGAGCTATCGAGACATAAAAGAGATGTGCAGGAATTTTAAATGCATATTACTAGCTGAAAGATGCCAATTTGGAAAGTCTACATGCTTTTTAGTGCCAACTCTATGACGGTCTAGGAAAGGTAAAACTGTGGAAATAACAAAAGGATCAGTGACTGCCAGGGATTCAGGGAGAGAGAGAGATGATCGGGTAGGGCACAGAGAATTTTTAGGACCACGAAACTAGTCTGTATGATACTCTAATAGGGGAGTTTGACATTCATCAGATTTCATAAAACATACAACACAAAGAGTGAACCTAATGTAAATTATGGACTTGGAGTGAAAATGATGTGTCAATGTAGGCTCATTGATTGTAATAAATGTATCACTCTGGTGTGCAATGTTTATAGCAGGGGAAACTGTATGTTTGGGGAGGTCAAGAGACATATGAGAAATCTCTGCACCTTCTGCTCAATTTTTCTAGGAATCTAAAACTGCTCTAAAAATATAGTTTAAAAATTAGGCAAAATATTTAAATAGACATTTTTTTTCTAAAGAAGATATGCAACTGTCAAATAAGTATATGAAAATATGCCCAACATCATTAGGGAACTGCGAATCAAAATCAAAATGAGATACCACTTCACACCACAAATTTCTCTGTACCCCTTTCCACGCAATCTCCACCCACAATAGGCAACCACCTGATTTCTGATAGACAACTGTCCTGATTTTTATTACTATGGGTTCATTTTTCCTGGTTTAGTATTTCATGTAAATAGAATCATGCGGTATGTATTCTTATTATCTGGCATTTTTTGCTTCTCATGTTGTTTTTTAACATCCTGTTAAAACTAAAATTTTCAAATTGTACATATAAGATATGTGCACTTCACTGTATATACAATTTGCCCCAATGAAAAGAAAAATACATAAATCTCTTAAACTCACTTACTACCCTTATGGACTCCCAGGAGCTCTGAGGACTTCAGAATAGGAATCAGCTCTGGATTAAATATTCCTGCATTCATTTTCTTCTATGAGGTTTACAGAACAGAAGGTGATCTTTGAGTTGGGCCTTCAAGCATAATCAAATAATCACAAAGTAAAGAAAGGTATTTCAAGCTGATGGAACAGCATGAAAAATGGTTTGTAGTCTTCAAATACGAATGAGATGGTGTGAATAAAAAAGGTATTTTAGGTAGGTGGGTATTTTAGGTAGGTGGGTATTTTAGGTAGGTGCTGGGTAGAAGATAAGTTTGAGAAAGTAGCCTGGGGACTTGAATGGTGTTCTTAGGAGTTTGAATTTAATCTCACCAAGTAAATAGGGATTCATGAGTGGATTCTGGGCTGGGGCCTGACAAAGTCAAATAGATTTCCATTTTATGGAGCAAGCCCCAACAACAACCGTCTTAGGACATATGGTAAAAGGCAAGAATACCAATTAGGCTTTTATAACCCTTGTAGTCTGCAAAGGCTGTCAGTGGAGGCTTTTTCAATTATTTTCTCTCTTTTAAAGTATTGGAATTTTAATTGGAGTCACGATGAATTTGAGTCAATTGGGAGAAAAGACATCTTTTATATGTAGCTTTCCTAGTCATAAACATTGACTATGTCTCTTCAGGTTTTTAGGTCTTCTGTTAATTTATTTTCTATTTAAAAAAATAAAATTTTATTTTAAATGACAGTTGATGTACAATATATTAGATTCGGGTGTACAACCTAGAGATTAGATATTTATAAATCTAATACTCATCTGACACCATACATAGTTTTGCAATATTATTGACTATATCCCCATGACTATTCTGTAATAACCAATTTATACCTTTCACATTTTTCACCCAGTCCTCAAATCCCCTCCCAAATGGTAACTGTCAAAATTTTCTCTGTATATATGAGACTTTCTGTTCAGTTTGTTCATTTATTTTGTTCTTTAAAGAACAAGATCATATGGTATTTGTCTTTTTCTCTCTTATTTCACTCAGTACAATAGCATCTAGCTCCACACGTGTTGCTATAAATGGCAAGATTTAATTATTATTTTATAGCCCAGCAACATTCCATTGTATGTGTGTGCCAACTCTTCTCTACCTCTTCATCTATTAATGGGAGCTGAGACTAGCCTATATGATAAAGAGGTAATATGCAAATTGACCATCACTCCTACTCACCATATGGCTGTCCCCATGTGGTCAAAGATGGCCTCCCCCATGTGGACAAAAAATGGCTGCCAAAAGATGGCCAGCAGGGGAGGGCAATTGTGGGTGATAAGGCCAGCAGGGTTGGGAAGTTGGGAGGTATCAGGCCTCCAAGGGAGGGCAGTTGGGAGTGACCAGTCCTGCAGAGGAGGGCAGTTGGGGGGGACCAGGCCTATAGGGGAGGGTAGTTGGGGGGAACAGGCCTGCAGGGGAGGGCAGTTGGGGGGGACCAGGACTGCAGGGGAGGGCAGTTGGAGGTGACCAGGCCTGCAGGAGGGGACAGTTAGGGGCAATCGGGCCAGCAGGGGAGAAGGTAGGCATCAATCAGGCTGGAAGGGGAGTGGTTAGGGGGTGATCAGGCTGGTAGGCGGAAGCCATTAGGGGCAATAAGGCAGGCAGGCAGGTGCAGAGTTGGGAGCCAGTGGTCCTGGATTGTGAAAAGGATGTGCGACTGCCTGTTTAGGCCCAATCATACTGGGATTGGGCCTAAATGGGCTTTTGGACATCCCTCGAGGGTTCCCAGATTGGAGACGATGCAGGCTGTGCTGAGGGACCAACCCTCCCCCCATGCATGAATTTCGTGCACTGGGCCTTTAGTTGTAAATAATACTGCAATGATTCTTTGGATACCTATGTCTTTTTGTATTAGTATTCTGGCTTTCTTCAGATAAGTACCACAAGTGAAATTGTTGGGCCCATTTTTTGTTTCTTGTTATACTCTTTGTTATAAAGTCTATTTTGTCTGGTATAAGTATTGCTACGCTAGCTTTTGTTCTTCATTTCCATCTGTATGACATACCTTTTTCCCTCCCTTTACTTTCAATCTATGCGTGTCTTTTGATAGTGAGTCTCTTGTAGACAGCATATGTGTGGTCCTTGTTTTCTTATCCATTTGTCCAACTTATGTCTTTTGATTACAACATTTAATTTAATTTTCATTTAAAGCAATTCTTGAGAGTATATATTTATTGCCATTTTATTACTCATGTTTTTAGTGTCTCCACCCCCTTGTACTACTTTAAGAACACTTTTAAACATTTCTTGTAATACTGGTATGGTGATGATAAACTCTAACTTTTTCTTGCCTGGGATGCTGTTTATCTGTCCCTTAATTCTAAGTGATAATTTTGTTGGGCTGAATAATCTTGGTTGCAGGTCCTTGCTTTTCATCACATGCTCTCTTTGTCTTTAACCTTTGACATTTTAATTATGATGTGTCTTGGTGTGGGCCTTTTTGGGTTCATCTTGTTTGGGACTCTCTTTGCTTCCTGGACTTATATGTCTATTTCCTTCACCAGGTTAGGGAAATTTTTCTGTCATTATTTCTTCAAACAGGTTTTCTATTTCTTGTTCTCTCTCTTCTCCTTCCAGCACTTCCATTATGTGAATGTTGGTATGCTTGATGTTGTCCCAGAGATCACATCAATTATTGTCACTGTTTTTTATTCTTTTCTTTTTCTTTTTTGCTGTTCTGAACAGGTGTTTTCTGCTACCTTGTCTTCCAAATTGCTGATTCAATCATCTGCTTCATCTAATCTACTATTGATTTCCTCCAGTATATTATTGATTTCAGTTATTGTATTCTATTTTCTCTCCATTACTTATCATTTCTCTTAGTTTGAAAAGTAACACATGCTAGTCTTAAATACAGAAACAATCCATGATGTACAAAGTAAAAACAATAATTTGCATACACATATGTCCTGACTACCACCTTCACCAAATTCTTGTTTTTCCCATGAACTAATCAATATTTATAGCCCAACATGCCTTTCTGGAAATCTCTATGCTCATATAAATATACACAAGAAGTTGAAGAGTCTGTTTGGTATTTCTATGTCTCTGAGTCTTTTTTTGTTCATCAGTTTATGTTGTTCATTAGATTCCATGTATGAGTGAGATCATGTGATGTTTATCTTTCTCTGATGAGTTTATTTCAGTTAGCATAATGCTCTCTTGGTTCATCCATGCTGTTTCAAATGGTAAGAGGTCTTTCTATTTTACAGCTGTGTAGTATTCCATTGTGTACATGTACTACAGTTTTTTAATCCACACATATGCTGATGGGCACTTAGGTTGTTTCAAAATCTTAGCTACTGTAAATTGTGCATCTAAGAACATATATTCTTTCTGATGAATGTTTCTGAATTATTGAAATATATTCCTAGACGTGGAATCACTGGGTCAAATGGGAGTTCAATTTTATTTTATTTTTTTTAGGAAACTCCAAGCTTTTTTCCACAGAGTCTGTACCAGTTTGTATTCCCATCAACATTGTATGAGGGTGCCCCTTTCTCCACATCCTTGCCAACACTTGAGGTTTGTTGACTTGTTGAAGATAGCCATTATAACAGGTATGCAGTGGTACCTCATTGTTGTTTTGATTTGCATATCCAAGATGATTAGTGACTTTGAGCATTTTCTCATATGTCTTCTGGACTTCTGTATGTCCATTTTGCAGAAGTGTCTATTTAGGTTCTTTGTACAATTTTATTTGGATTGTTTATCTTCCTTTTGTTAAGTTGTGTGGGTTCCATATACCTTTTGGAGAGTAACTCCTTATCCTTGGCAAGTATGTATCATTGACAAATATGTTCTCCAATGCAGTGGATTCCCTTGTTATTTTGTTGATAGTTTCCTTTGCTGTATGGAAGCTTTTAATTTTGATGTAGTCCCATTTGTTTACTTTCTCTTTAGTTTCCATTACCCTATGAGATGTATCTGTAAAAATACTGCTACAAGATATGTTGGAGGTTTTGCTGCCTATGATTTCTTCTATGATTTTTACGATTTTACAACTTACACTTAGGTCTTTTGCTGATTTTGAGTTTATTCTTGTGTATGGTATAAGTGTGTGGTCTAGTTTTATTTTTTTGCATATATTAGTCCAATTTTACTAATACCATTTATTATAGAGACTGTGTTGACTCCTTTGTATGCTCTTGCTTCCTTTGTCAAATATTAATTGACCATAATGGCTTGAGTCGATTTCTGGGTTCTCTGTTCTGTTACATTGGTCTATTCATTCTTGTGCCAGTACCAGGCTGTTGTGAGTACAGAGTCTTTGTAGTATAACTTGATATCTGGTATTGTGATCCCTTCAATTTTGTTCTTCTTTCTCAAGATTGCTGTGGCTATTTGGAGTCTTTTTTTATGGCATATAAATTTTTGGGATATTTGTTCTAGGTCTTTGAAATATGCCATTGGTATTTTGGTAACAATTGCATTTAATCTATATATTGATTTCAGTAGTATGGACAGTTTATTGATGTTGATTCTATCAATCCATTAACACAGTATATTCTTCCATTTGTGTATAGCTTTCTCTATCTCTTTTTTCAAATTCTGTAGTTTTCTGAGTAAGGTCTTTTACCTCCTTTGATTAAGTTTATTCTTCAGTATCCTAATTTTTTGTTGTTGTTGCAATGGTAAATAGAATTGTTTGTTTTGTTTCCCTTTCTGAGAGTTCATTATTGGTGTGTAAAAATGCCATATATCTTTGTGTATTAATTTTATATCCTGCTATTTTACCAAATTCATTTATTAAAACTAGTGGTTTTTTCATGGAGTTGTTTAGGATTTTCTACGTACAATATCATGTCATCTGCAAATAGGGACAGTTTTACCTCCTTCTTTCAAATTTGGATGCCTTTTATTTCTTCTTCTTGTCTGATCACTGCAACTAACACTTCTAGTACTATTTTAAGTAGGAGAGGTGAGAGTGGGCATCCCTGTCTTGTTCCTGTTCTTAGGGGAAATGGTTTTAGTTTTAACCCATTGAGTATGATGTTGGCTATAGCTTTGTCATATAAGGCTTTTATTATGTTGAGGTATGATCTCTCTATTTTCATTTTCTTGAAGGTTTTAATCTAAAAAGGGTGTTGGATTTTGTCAATTGCTTTTTTTTTTAGCATCTATTGATATGGTCATGTTGTTTGTATGTTTCAGTTTGTTTATGTGCTGTATCACCTTTATTGATTTGTGGATACTGTATCAGCCTTGTGTTCTTGGAATAAATCCTATTTTATCATGGTATATGATCTTTATAATGTATTGCTGGATCTGATTTGCTAGAATTTTGTTGAGGAATTCAGCATTTATGTTCATCAGGGATATTGGCCTGTAATTCTCTTTCTTTGTAGAGTCTTTATCTGGTTTTGGAATTTGAGTAATGCTGGCCCCATAGAAAGTATTTATAAGTGTTCCTTTATTCTGAAAATTTTGGAATAGTTTTAGGAGAGTAGGTATTAGTTTCTCTTTGAATTTTTGACAAAACTCCCCTGTGAAGGCATCTGGAGCAAGGCTTTTGTTTGATGGGAGTTTCTTTTCTTTTTATTATTGCTTCAAATTCCTCAGTAGTTATCAGCCTATTCAAGTTTTCTCTTTCTTCCTAATTGAGTTTTGGGATATTGTATGCTTTCTAGGAATATGTCCATTTGGTCAAGGTTGTCCAGTTTCTGGGAAAAGAGTTATTTATAGTATTATTTTACAATCCTCTGTATCTCTGTGGGGTCAGTTGTTACTTCACCTCTTTCATTTCTGATTTTGTTTATTTTGGTCCTTTCTCTTTGTTTCTTGGTGAGTCTGGCAAAAGGTTCTTCAGTCTTGTTTATCTTTTCAAAGAACAAGCTCTTGGTTTTACTGATCTTTTGTATTTTTTTTTAAATCTCTATGTCATTTATTTCTGCTGTGATCTTTATTATTTCACTAGAAGCCCATTGCACGAAATTTATGCATGGGTAGGGTCTCTAGGCCTGGCTGGAGATCAGGGCCAATCTGTGCAGTGACCTGCAGGGTGATCAGGGCTCCTGCTCACACCTGCCTTGGCCTGGCACCACCCACTCAACGGTCCCACCCCCTGCCATCACCAATCGGGGCCTGCAGGCTGGGGGAAGCTCCTGCATTAAGCATCTGTAACCTGGTGGTCAGTGCCCATCATAGCTACCAGTCGTTCCACTGTTTGGTTGATTTTCATATTAGGGTTTTTTATACATAGATTCCTTCTACTTGATTTGGACTTTTCTTATTGCTATCTTTCTAATTCTTTAAGTTGTAAGGTTAGATAATTTATTACAAGTCTTTCTTCTTTTATTTATTTATTTATTTATTTATTTATTTATTTATTTATTTGTTGAGGTTAGTCTGTAGAGCTATGAACTTCCCTCCCAGGATTGCTTTCATTGTGTCCCATTGATTTTGGATTATTGTATTTTCATTGTCATTTATTTCCAGGATGCTTTTTACTTCTTTAATCTCTTTGGTAACCCATTTATTGTTTAATAGTATGTTATTTAGCCTCCATGTGTTTGGTTGTTTTATTGTAGTTGATTTCTAATTTTATGTCATTGTGATTTGAAAAGACACTTGATATGACTTCAATCTTCTTGAATTTGAACAAACTTAGCCTATGTCCTAACATGTGATTTCTCTTTGAAAATGCCCCATGTGCACTTGAGAAGAATGTATATTCTGTAGTTTTGGGTGAAATGTTCTGAAGATGTCAATTAGTTCCATCTGATTTACTGCATCATTTAGGATTGCTATTTCCTTGTTTACTTTTTCTCTAGAAGATTTATCCAGTGATATCAATGTGGTATTAAAGTTTCATACTATGATTGCATTACTGTCAATCTCTGCATTTATATCTTCCAGAAGTTTTTTTATGTATGTGTTTGCTCCTGTATTGGGTACATATATTTAGAGTTATATCCTCTTGTAAACACAATGAAGTGGCCTTCATTATCTCTTGTTATGGCCTTCTCTTTGAGGTCTATTTTGTCAGATGTAAGTAATGCTTCCCCAGCTTTATTTTCCTTTCAATTTGTCTGAAAAATTTTTTCCATTCCTTCACTTTCAGTCTGAGTGAGTCCTTTGTTCTGTGGTGGGTCTCTTGTAGACAGCATATATATGGCTCATGTTTTCTTATCCATTTGGTTACCCTATGTATTTTGATTGTGCATTTAATCCATTTAAATCAAAGTTATTTGTTTCTTTTTTTGTTTTAACATCTGATGTATTTATTTATTTATTATTTTATTTTACTTATTTTTCCCTTTATTGATTAAGATATTACATATGTGTGCTTATCCCCCCATTGCCTCCCACACCCCCACACATGTCCTCACCACCCCCCGTGTCTATATCTATTAGTTAGGTTTATATGCATGCATACAAGTCCTTTGGTTGATCTCTCCCCCTTACCTCCGCCCTCCCCTACCTTCCCTCTGAGGTTAGGCAGTCTGATTGATGCTTCTCTGCCTCTGGACCTGTTTTTATTTTTGATAGCTACTTGTTTGTAGCCATTTTTGTTGTTTATGCCTGTGTTCCTTCCTTCCTTTCTATTTCTTCTTTTTACAACAGGCTCTTTATCATTTCTTGCATTACTGGCTTGGTGGTACTAAACTCCTTTAGTTTTTTGTTTGTTTGTGTTTGTTTTTTTTCTGCAAAGCTTCTGATTTCTCCTTTGATTCTGAATGATAGTCTGGCTAGATATAGTGTTCTTAGTTTCAGTCCCTTGCTTTTCATCACATTGTATACTTCATTCCATTCCCTTCTAGCTTGACGTGTTTCTGTTGAGAAATGATTTGATAATCTAATGGGAGATCCCTTGTAGTAACTTTCAGTTTCTCTCTTGTAGCCTTTAAGATTCTTTCTTTATATTTTATATTTTCCAATTTAAATTACAATGTGTTTTGCTGTCTGTCTTTTTGGTTTCATTTTTCTTGGTAATCTGTGTGCTTCTTGTACTTGTGTGCCTTTTTTCTTCTCCAAATCTGGGAAGTTTTCTGTCATTATTTCTTCAAATAAGTTTTTTTATTCCTTTCTCAACTTCCTTTCCTTATGGCACCTGTATTATGTGGATTTTATTTCATTTATGGTGTCCCAAAGCTACCTTAGACTCCCCTCCTGCTTTTAATTTTTATTTCTAGTTGCTGGTCTGCTTGAGTATTTTTTGTTCTACCTTGTGTTCTAACTCACTGATTCCGTCTTCAGCTTCTTCTAGTCTACTGTTGAAACCTTCCATTGTGTTCTTTTTTTAAAATATATTTTATTGATTTTTTACAGAGAGGAGGAGAGAGAGATAGAGAGTTAGAAACATCAATGAGACAGAAACATCGATCAGCTGTCTCCTGCACACTCCCTACTGGGGATGTGCCCGCAACCAGGTACGTGCCCTTGACTGGAATTGAACCTGGGACCTTTCAGTCCACAGGCTCATGCTCTATCCATGAGCCAAACCAGTTTCAGCCATTGTGTTCTTTATTACTGGTATGTCATTCTTCATTTTCCCTTGATTCTTATTCATGTTGGTGAAATTCTCATTCAGATCTTTATAATTCTCATTGATTTGCATGTATTTTTCACCCTTATAAACATTACTCTGAATTTTTTCTCTGTCAAATTACTTGGTTCCATTTCATATAGTTCTTTTTCTGGTGATTCCTCCTTTTCTTTCTTTTGGGATTGTTTTGTTTCCCCATTTTTTGCTGTCCTATTGTAACTGTTTTTATGTCTTAGATCCAACTGCTATGCCATGCAGATTTTTTGGGGTGGTCCTTTGTAGTAAGTGATCTGTGTATCCAGTTGTGCAGTTTCTCAGATGACCTGAGTAGGGTGTTTTAGGAAAGCTCTCTACTTCATTAATGTGGGTTCTCTTAATGTAGTTGGGTCTTGAATATCATTTACCCATCTATGTATGGAGTCTCCTTACAGATTGTCTGACAATGTGACTCACCCCATCTACATCATTCCAGCTGTTTTGGATGTGTTCAGGGTTGCCTGAGGTCTCACTGACATCCAACTCATTACTGGGTCCTAGAGCCCATGGCAAGATATTGTGCACTCTGTAGCTCACTGCAGAGGTCGTAGAGTCCACGGCCTGGTTGGCGGGAGTCCCAGAGTCTGTAACTCAGGTAGCACAAGTTTGGTCAGTGTGTCCTGATTCTGGCCAGGGTGGTATCACTCTGTGAATCACTTAGGGTTTCCCAGAGCTTGTGGTCAGGGAGGTGAGGGTCCTAGAGTTTGCAGCCAAGTTAGTGTGACTTTGGCTAGGGTGGTGTCCACACTGCGAATCACTGTGTGTTCTGGGCTAGTGTTCAAGACCAGTCTGGGTGGTGGTGAGGCTGGGCTCTTAGCCACAGCCACTCTCCCCTTCAAGATGGTGAGGTTTCCTTGCTATAGCTACACTACCTGGGGTGTGCCTACAGTGATAACAGGGGCTTCCCTTTCAAAAGAGCCTGATCTGACAGCCCCCAAGACTCCTGTGAGATCCAACTGTCCTTCAGTCACCCACACACACACCACACATGTCCACATACTCCCCTCTCACGTCCTTTCTCACTCACACCCTCTCTCTCACTGTCTATCTGTTTGCAACCATCTTCTCCAGATATATCTCAGTTATTTTAGTTTTTATTTGTATTATGTTTCTTATATTTTTGTTGAGGTTATCACTGAGTTTATTTATTCTTCCCCTAATTTTGTTCAGCATACTTATAACCAGTGTTTTGAACTATGTATTTGGCAGATTGCTTATCTCCATTTAATTAAGTGTGCTTTTTTTTTTTTTCCTGGAGATTCCTCTTCTTCTTTCATTTGGGCCATGTTTCTTTGTCTCCTCATTTTGGCATCATCCTGAGGGTTTTTTTTTTAATTCATTAGGTAGTTTTTCTATATCTCCTGGTCTTGGTAGAGTGACCTTATGTAGTGGATGTCCTGTGAGGCCCAATTGTACAGCCTCTACAATCACCTGAGCTGGGAAATTCAGGTTCACCTTTTCCCCTGTGTGAGCTATACATACACTTTTGGTGTGATTGAGCCTTGATTGCTGCTGGCTCCTCAATGGGAGAGATTGACTCCAAGGCCTATCAGCTGTGAGGACTCGTCAAGACTATAGCAGAGTACCTTCTGTGCAGGGGCCTACCCCAAAGGCAAGATTCACTTCAGCAGAGCTTTGGTGCCCATCAAATCTTCCTCTTGTGTGTGTCACTTGTGGTGAGCTTTGGTAGTGCTCTGGTATTGTCTGAAGCTATACACTGGATGCACTGACTATTGGGCCTTGCAGAAACTGTAGGCCAAGGACAGCCACTGCATGTGCCCTGCCCAGGACCACCCAGCATGAGCTACAAAGTAATCTGGCAGGTGGCTGCTACTTATGATGGTCTTAGAGGTGCCCAAGAGAGGCTAAGCCACAACAAAGTCTGGCTGTCCCTAGTATCAGACTTGGAGCTGCTTAACAGGAGGTACAGGAAATGCTGGGGCCAGGTGCTGCTTGTTTGGGGTTTGCGAACATTTGAGGGTTTTTAGGAAAGTCTACATTATGAGCCAAGATAAGCCATATGTATGGAAAAGCCACTGGAAATAGCTTGGGTGAGCCTGCATGTGGGTAGGGAGACATCTCAAGGAATCACCAGGATTGGGCAGTGTTAGCCAAGTTGATGGAGACTCATATATGATGCCTTTTTATGCCTGCAAGGGGGAAGGGGTGGGATGGGCACAATGGTGTCTGTCAGCATTTCTCTCTGGGAAAAAGCTGCCCCTCTATTCCTCACCCTGCAGCTGGATAATTCAGTTCTTCCTGGTATGTCTTTGGCACCTTTTGAATTTCTGCCCCAGCACTGTAGCTCACAGTAAGTCCATACCCATGTCCTAAGAGAGGAATTTCCTGAGACTCCATAAGTCTTCCATCTCACTCAGCCTCAATCCCCACTAGATTTTACTGCCAGAAATATGGGGATTTCTCTTCCTAGCACTGGAACCCTGTGCTTGGGGGCCTGGTGTGGGGCTGGACCTCTCGTTGCTCAGGGGGAATTTTCACAGCTGAGACATCCTTCTCAATTTTTAAACACCACATGTGGTTGTGGAACTAGCCCATTCTGTATCTCTGCCCTTCCTATCAGGTTGGACATGGCTTCTTCTGTATGACCTTAGTCATAGGACTTGTGTTCAGCTAGACTTCAGGCAATTCTAAATGACGGTTGTTCTATAGTTTAGTTGTAATTTTTAAGTAGTCATCTCCTCTGCCATTTTTACCTCTTAATTGTTTTTCCCGTGCTACCTCACTCAGTGCCTTCCCTAAGCCTTGTTCCCACAGGCCTTGCCTGTACTAAGATTTTACTTTTAGAAAATTAAATGTGCACAGTCTTCAAGCTCCAAAATAATTACTCAGAGCTGACACTTCTGATTCCAAGTTATACATTGGTGCTGGTGTCAGGAATCTACCAGGTAAACTGTAAATCAATTCCAGAGGTAGCCACAAATTCTAGGTATGGGTTGTGACCTGCTTTCTGCATGCTCCCCACACATCTAACTTAGGATATCCTCTTTGTTTTTGAAGCTTCCCTTCTATCCTCAGCCCTAAATTCCAATTCCCAGCTCTACCACTTATCTGCTGTGTGGGAGCAATTGTTTGGAAGGCTTTTATGGCAGTGTCACAGAAACTGGGAACCAGATTCAGAGGCAGCAAGTATGGGTGGAACAGGGAAAGGAGCAGGGATTGGTTCTCTGGGGCACCCATAGAGCTGATGTGAACTTAGTGTCTATCAATACCACCAGCTTCTGAGAGTAATAGAAGGTAGTAAAAAGGGAGTGGGGGAAGGACAGAAGTCTTTGAATGAATCCAAAACCTTCAAAGAAATTCTAAGTTGATCCAGAATAAGGTTGCAAACTAAATTGAGAAGTTTTCTTCTTTTCTTTTTTTAAAATATATTTTATTGATTTTTTTAAAGAGAGGGATAGAAAGTTAGAAACATCGATAAGAGAGAAACATCGATCAGCTGCCTCCTGCATACCTCCTAATGGGGATATGCCCGCAACCAAGGTACATGCCCTTGACTGGAATCAAACCTGGGACCCTTCAGTCCGCAGGCCCACACTATCCACTGAGCCAAATCGGTTTCGGCCTTTTCTTCTTTTCTGCTATAGCATCATAATCTTTAAAAATCTAATTGGTAGTTATGATAGGCAAATAAGATGAGAAATTGAATTATCATGTAACCAATATATTTATTGAGAGACAAAATTTTGAAAATACATGGCCCATGAGGAAAAATACTTCAAAGGGTCAAAAATTTTGGAACTACTGATGGAATCCAAACACTTAATTTCACTTGGGACGAAACTAAGACCCAAAAAGAAGATATAAGTTGTCTGAAGTCACATAGTGAATGGTCTTGTCAGATCGAGAATCCAGGTCCCTTAACCACGAGTCAGAGCCCTGTTTCCTCTGCTACACTCCATTCCAGGACTGAATGTTTCCCCATAATAGGTGTCTTGGAAAGGTTTTTCAAATTGAATGAAACCCATCAGTTTTCCCAGAAAAGTGTCTGTCTTGATTTGTATCATGGCTATAAAGTGATCTGGGATGTCAAGATCAGGCTATAAAGGACTTGTATGCATGCATATAAACCTAACCAATGGACACAGACAACAGGGGGGTGAGGGCATGAGTGGATGGATGAAGGGGGGGCAATGGAGGAATAATGACACATATGTAACACCTTAATCAATAAAGAAATTAAATTAAAAAATAAAAAAGAAGTACAGATTGGTAGTTACAAAATAGTCATAGGAATGTAAAGTACGGCATAAGGAATATAATCAATAATATTGTAATGAGTATAGTATAGAGTACCAGGTAGACACTGGAAACATCACTGGGATAACTTTGTAAAGTATATGATTGTATAACCACTATGTCATGCACCTAAAATGAAAACCACATAATACTGAATGTCAACTACTACTTAAAAATTTTTAAATGCATATAGTATTTAGGAAAAACAAGATCCTTCAGACAGTTTAGTTAGCTCCCACTCCCAATTGCAGGCAACCATTAATCTACCTTCTGTGTCTATATATTTGACTCTTTTGGATATTTCATATAAATGTATTTATACAACATGTGATATTTTGTATGTATCTTCTTTCACTTTGTATGTTTTTGAGGTTCATCTATACTGTAACATGTATTTTATTTCATTCATTTTTAGTGCTAAATAATATTCTCTTGTATGCTAGCTGTAGCAAATATTCTTTCTCCCTTCTCAGGTTGATAGATATTAGGGTTTATTCCACTTTTTTGACTATATAATAAATAATGCTATTCTGAAAAAAAAAGAAGAATCAGGATAAAAAGCTGGAACCTAGAGTAAAATGTCTAAAACCTTTCTAAGGCCACATCACTAGCTATTGCATTATGACAAATCCATGGGCTTCTGTACATGCTAAAACCATGGTAACCCTAATGTATATCAGAACAACATCATGGTCTCAATGCCAAACCAACTGTTAAGTTCCAGAACTCCCAGACCCCTATTAACAGATGTTTTATTGTGTCCCCAATGTTAGTGAGCTGGTGCTATGAGTGGCTATGGCCAGGATAGAGCTTGGTAAAGGAATTTAGAGAAGGGCAGCTTTGTTTTCACCAAGTATAATAGGTCAATTTTTTTGAAACAAGGAGATGCACAGAAAATTAGAGCCCTAGAAGAAGCACAGTTCTGAAACAGACTTGATAAAATATATTCAGATCAGAAGAATGATGAGTAGGAAGTCAGGGAAATGGGTGGAGATCTATGTAGACGAAGATGCTGTTTGTCTTTCATAGTTAAAATCCAGGTCTAGGAAAAGCTCATAAAGACAATGAAAGTACAATGTTACCACTAGCCCAGAGCACTGGGGCTTTGAAGCATTGATGAGACTGTATGGAGTCTGCCTCCACCGCCCATCCGGACTCTTGGAACCCTGGGGCATAGGATGGAGCCTTCTTCCTAGGCTTCCCCTAATAGTGTTGCCTGCTGGGTTTGCCATTCTCCTTGTTCCCTTCTCATCTCTCCTAGGAGGTGGTATGGTCTAGCCCTCTCATACCAGATAAGGACATCATGTTTTTTTTTTTTTTTGATCTAGAAGAGCAAAGCAGTCTGCAGTCCCTGGGGTTTGGGAGGGCCGGAGAGGGGAAGTTGTAATGTTTATAAGCAGCCCCAGGGGCTCCAGATCCAGATATCCTCCACCACCTCCTCATCTTTATCCTGTCCTGTCACACAGCCTCTTAAATACTTTGTTCATTGCCCTGAGACTTTCAGCAAGCCAAGAACAATGCATCTCATCTCCCTGGAACTGACACCACAGTATGGGAGTTGGTTGAGCAAGAAAACTACAAGGTGCTGCTTACCAGGTCTCTCTCCAACTCTCTTAAATCCTTTCCTGCTTGCCATTGGCGTCTGCCCTAGTATATAAACACTGCCTTCAACTTACAAGATGGGCTGAATGCCACCCCCAGCCTCTCTTGGCAGCCCAGCATAGGAAAATTCTATTTAAGCTGATCTGAGTACCCTTGAGGCCCAAGGGAAGAGTCTGAAGGGTAAGCAAGGGCAGTGAGAACTTCTGGTGTTGTAGCAGCTGATGAGTCAATACTTTCTGAAGGGCTCTGCTCTTGCCTTTCTCTGGACACATGCAGGGACTCCAGAGCTCAGGGCAAAGTTTTTGTGCTTGGACTTCCCATTTCAAGATAAGCCTTTCCACACTATGGCAAAATTGCCTCAAGTCATACTCCCTCCTGGTTCAAGAGTCACCCTTGGTTTCCAAATACTCCTATGGGGCCATTTTAAATTTTATTAAGAATATAAAATTAAAATGAAGTAAAAGTATGGCCATTTCTTTGGAGAGGCCTGAAAGGAAGACAGGAGATATATACCATATTCCATTCCATTCAGAGACGTATTAGCAAATTCATATTATGCAATTTCTTTCTGAGCCCCTTTCCTGAAACAACAGTGTTTTTTTTTTGCTGGCCATAGGCCAGCTCAACCATGAAAGCCAGTTTCCTCTGTGTTGCTATATTCCATTGGCTCAATGGCAAAGTAATAGGTGTAAAACTGACTATCTTATAATTGATTCTCATGTCCCACTTCTGATCTCTCCTAGTTGAGTAAAGACTATAGCCATTGTCTAGGCCAGTGGGTTTAAAAAAATTAATACCATCTTCATTTGATATTATATTTATTCGTTTGTTTTAGTAAATGTATATTTACAAGTGCTCTGACTCTCGTTTTCCCTTGGCAACTCCTTATATAAAAATTATTTAAGATTTTCATCTTAAATTCTTCCTTTATAGGTTTTCAGAAACTTGTTTCTTATGATTAAGAAAGTGATACTGTAGAGTTAGCAATGTATAATTAGATCAAAAGGATGTAAAACAACAACAAAAACTGCCAAAATAGCCTTGAGCACAAAAGAGAAACACAAATGCAACATTTACCAAGCCAGCTTCTGCTAAAAACAATAAAAACATTTTGAAAAGGGATGTAATCAGTTAAATTTAAAAGTATTTGTAAATGATATGTACATAAATATTGATAACATTTTTATTTGTAATAGTCCAAAACTAGAAATCACCAAAATATCCAAAAACAAGTAAATGAATAAACAAACTATGTTATGGTTATACAACAGAATATTGATACATTATTTTGTGTCTCTAATTATACTGAATGAAAGACTCTCTAGACAAGAAGAATCCATATTTTATGATTCTATTTATAGAATATTCTAAAAAAGATTCAACTAATTTATAGTGACAGAAAATAGTTCAGTGGTTGCCTAGAGATAGTATGAAAGGATAGATATAATGCACAAGGACAAGAATAAACTTTTGTGGATAATATGTTCATTATCTAGGTCAGTGGTCGGCAAACTCATTAGTCAACAGAGCCAAATACCAACAGTACAACAATTTAAATTTCTTTTGAGAGCCAAATTTTTTAAACTTAAGCTTCTTCTAATGCCACTTCTTCAAAAAAGACTCGCCCAGGCCATGGTATTTTATGGAAGAGCCACACTCAAGGGGCCAAAGAGCCTCATGTGGCTTGCAAGCCGCAGTTTGCAAACCATGGATCTGGGTAATTGCAATGATTTTGTGAGTGTATACATTTGTCAAAATTTACCAAATTTTGCTTTAAATATGTACAGTTTTTTGGACATTAATTATAATTTCATTAGCAGTGAAAAGTAATAAGACTTAGAGCAAAATAATTAATTGTAGCAGATACTGTTGGGCTAACTCAATATCCATTTCAACTCTATTTCTGTCACCATTACAGAAGTTATAAAAGCTAAGTGCTTACTTTTCCATACTTGCAACTAGATGTTGGAAAGTTTAAAATCTCTCTAAATGCATAGAAACCCTGTTCCTTTCCAAATGTAATCTTATAGTGATGCACATTGTATAAATCATATAAAGATGGGGCTGCAGTTGTGTGATGGAGTTGCTTGTCTGGATATTGGAACCTCTGCCTAATTTCTTTTCTTATTTACTTCTTCTCATCCATTCTTTTCCTCTGTTTTAGTCCCTGAGGGGTTCTGAATAATCTAATTTTATACACATCTCTTTTTCCCCCAGTTTACTTTCTATCTCACTACCTGTCCTAAAATATGATAGAGTCCAGTGCCCTCATTTGGTAGGTGGGAAAATTGATGCACAAAGAGATAAAGGGACCTGCACATGGTTTCACAAGACAAAAGCAGAAGTTGGTGGCTTAAGTGTTTTGGAAGTCGAGGTAAGATCTCCCTGTTGGGCCTATGGATGGTGTTTCTGAAAGGTTTTTATTTTGATGGGATTTTGCTCTTTAGTTTCTTGAATCACTAATGAATTCCTGCTACACTAGTCCTAAGCACAACTATTTATCTGCCAGCCCTCTGCTTAGTCCTATTTCTCTTTGGTGATGGTGTTCCAGGCTTGTAAACCTTCCCCCTCCGTTACAGTAGTGAAGTTGTGACAAAAACACAAAATTGGAACAAAAATCTCTGGGTGAAACACTAGCAGTCAGGAAACTACCCAGAAAACAAGGACCTCAGTACAAGTACCACTGAAAGTGAAGAAGACATTGAGCTTCCAAAGGAGCTTGGGAACCAAATAGCACAAATAATCTTGATTCCCAATCTTTCTCTGGATGCCTGGAATGGGCTCCACCCAAACTCAGTGGGGCAGCTCCGGGCCCTCTTCAAAGATACTGGGTCAATAGAGGTGGAGTTTCCGCCACGATGGGAAAGAAGAGACAGGAAGAGGGAATTCAGGGGGAGGGCCACCTATGAAAGGAGCTGGCCTGGCCTGGGCTAAAGGGTTCAGGAAGAGACACTTTACTGAGGGTAGGAGAAAGTGAAGTTCACTGAAAGGGACAAGGTTAGATTTAGATAAATCAAGAGCTTGGAACAAAGCATCCTGGCCTCTCCAGATGGGGCTGGAGATGGTATTAAGGCTGAATCTCACTGGGGAAGAGTTGGAAGTTATTAAGTTTCAAATCTCTAAGGTGGTTTCCAACAACATAAAGCTATGAGATGGAATGATTTTCAACCTTACCATTTAATTTGGTAATACCAGGGCCACAGATCTTCTGTTAAGTACATGTGTAAATGTCCTTTAGTGGCAGACCTGTTAGAGGCCAAGGAGCAATGTAAAAATTGTAACTCCAAAGAGAGCCTTCTTGCAAATATAAGCCACCATGTGTGTTGCCTATCACTGCTTTGAAGTAACCATCAAACAGCTGGAAACAAACTTCAGAAAGAAACTCTCTCTCTCTCTCTCTTACACACACACACACACACACTTCTTTTCCAACATATTGCTATGCTTTAGAAGAACTTAAAAAGCACAATTGGAATAAGAAAAGAACTGAAGAAACATAGAAAAAGTGGTACAAAAAATAAGAACTGAGGCCCATAAAGAGGAAGTCACAGAGCATAGAGAATATCGGGACTAAGGAGAGTATAGGAACTTGTCCAAGGTTTAAAGATTCATCAGTGGCAAACCTGGAGCTGGATTTTCCTGCCTTCCAATCCAAAATGAAGATCAAGATGAAATGAGTGCTTCTTAGATAATACTATAGCTAGACTAAAGCAAGATCTTCATATGAAATCTGGCCATTTGTGACATGGATGGACCTGGAGGGCATTATGCTAACTAAAATAAGTCAGGCAGCAAAATATAAATAGGTATGATCTTACTTATATGTGGAATCTAAAAAAACAGAAACAAATAAATATGCAGAATGGAATTCATGGATATAGAGAACAGATTTGTGGTTGCCTGTGGCATGGAGTGAGATGAGGGCAAACTGGGTGAAGAGGTTCAAAGTTCTAATTATAAAATAAATAAGTCATGGAGATGTAATGTACAGCATAGTGATCACAGTTAATAATATCATATTGCATATTTGAAAGTAGCTGGGAGAGTGGATCTTGAAAGTTTTCATCACAAAAAAAGTATTTTATAACTGTGTATAACTATGTATGCTAATGGATGGTAACTGGGCTTACTTTGATGATCATTTTGGAAAATGATCAATAAATACTAGAGGCCCAGTACACAAAATCTGTGCATGGGTAGGGTCTCTAGCAGTTGCTGGCTGCTGGCCAGGACTTCCATTCCCCTGGCTATCAGCTGAGGCCTCCCTTCACACCTGCCTTGGCCTGGTGCCAGCTGTTCACCTGCTCCACCATCCCGCCACAGTCCTGCTTTCAGGATACATGTGAGCCACTTGTTTAGAATCACAGATCTCTAAGTGACAGAGCCCCTAAACTCACAATAAACCAGAATCCTAGTGGGGGGATTTAAACTTCAGTGAGTTTTTCTTCTTACAGAAACCCAGGGACTGACAGGGGCACAGCCCTCTCTAAAATCTATTTCCACTGGAGATCATCACTAGTCTTCATTTTTGTCTGTTGACTGCCATGCCTTCAATTCTGTTCCATCCCCTGAAAAGCCACTACCTCAGTGTCGCTTTTCCAGGATATCTCTCAGCTTCTGGACTTTACAGGAGGCAGGGAAAACCTTGGATTAAGGTCAGGGCTGTTATAGGTAGAGGCCAGAGAAGAGGTATCTAACTGGCTTGAGGAGATCCAGTGATATCTCTGGTGAGGCAGGGGTTGGAGCCTATCTTGGCTTTTAGGTACCCCAGTCCACCTACTGCTTACTATAATGAACAGAATCTATTATTCTTCCACAACACTGGCCCAAAGGGATTTCTTTATTGCTCTAGCTTTGCTTTTACATTGTAAAGGCTCACATAATGCCGGCTTACAAGATTTAATAAGCACATTCTTGGGCACTGAGTCATAGGTAGGAGCAGAAATCTGAAAAAGGCAAAGTATCAAAATATTACAACATAGCAAAGTGCCTATGTTGCCAAACAATTATTGATAATACCTGCCAGCCTAATTATTTGAAGATAGGTGTATATTGAAGAGAATGTTTTATTTATTTAGTATTACTATTATTCATTTTATTAGTGGAATATTTTGATAAACAGTACTTTTCTGAAAAAAAAAAAAAAGGAAGACCACTTGGTGGTGTAAGAAAAGATACACACCTCTATTTCTCATCTCTGGGCAAGTCAAACTTACACATAACTATTGACCCAGAGCCAGTAAGACAGCAGGAAAATTGCTGAACAGGTATTAGGGGTCCCAGTGCCTAGTGCTAACTCTCTCTAAATATCCAATGCTTAGGAAGCAGGGTCTATGTGTGAGAACTGCAAACAGATGTGGTGGGTCCTGAAGGTTGTTTCTAAATAGCATGGGTCTCTTGGAGAGAGCTAAAGAAGAGACATGCCTTGTGTGGTGGGCCTCCAAGAATTCAGAAACTTGGGCAAATTGTAGGCTTCCCACTGGAAGTAGGCTGTCTCTTCAGAGGCCTTTGTGATAGATACAAAATGAGTAAGGCTAGAGATAAATACTTCTGAGATGAGGGGGAAGATGATGACAAGAGGGTCAATGGGGCTTGAGGTAGCATCAGTGACACTAAAACTCAGACTCCCAGACTCCTAGAACCTCTGCATACTAGGGTACGAGACCAACTGATATACAGGATGGCCCAGAGTCAATGAACAGTGGTTGGGAAGTTTGCTTTGTTGGAAGTCTGTTCTTCAAGTCTCACAGACATGAGGCTGATTTTCTTTATAGCATTGTTTTTGAGCTTGACTGCATATTAGAATCACTTAGGTAGCTTTAAAAAATATATCCCCTCACCTTCTCCCCAAGAAATGCTGACTCAACTGGTCTGGGTAGGAACAGTACATCAGAATATTTTAAAGCTCCCCAGTAGATTTTTTTTTACATTTTTATTGATTTCAGAGAGAAAGGGAAAGGGAGAAAGATAGAAACATCAATAATGAGAGAGAACCATTGATTGGCTGCCACCTGCATGCCCCCCACTGGAGATTGAGCCTGCAATCCACGCATGTGACCTTGACCAAATCGAACCTGGAACCTTTCAGTCCTCAGGCTGACATTCTAGCCAAACTGGATAGGGCACCCCAGTGGATTTTGATGGGCTGCTGGCATTGAGAACCACACTCTGAAGAAAGCCTATATTCTCTCTCTCTTTTTAAAAATACTTTTATGTTTCTATTGATTTCAGAGAGAGGAAGGAAGAGGGAGAGAGATGGAAACATCAATGATGAGAGAAAATCATTCATCAGCTGCCTCCTGCATGACACCCACTGGGGATCCAGCCAACAACCTGGACATGTGCCCTGACCTAGAATAGAACCATGACCTCCTGATTCAAGGGCCAATGCTCAACCACTAAGCAACACCAGCTGGGTGGAAGCCCATATTCTCAGTGTGAAAGGAGCTTAGGTGTAAGGTCAAGTGATTGGGAGTTGGAAAAATAGGAAATAGTGAGAGATGGATGCTGGGAAAGTGCACACTGGCCTATGTGAGCCAGGAGACCTAAGTCAGGGCCCTGTTTCTGACACTGCTTTACTGTGTGACATTGGTCAAATCCCCATCTCTCTCTGAGCCCCCTTATTTCCACCAGTACAACAAAGGAGTTGAACTTCATGACCTCTAAGCTTCTTCTAACTTCTTTAAAGTTCTCAGAATTTACCAGGCAAGAAAAGGGAGGGGAGGTGGAAGATTGCTGCTGCTGTTGCTGCTGCTGCTGCATGGGCAAGGCTTGGCCTGAAAGCCATGAAAAAGTGTACTGTTATTCCAGCCCATTGGGAAGGTTGGTCCCATGGAGCTGCCTACCAAGATAGAGCCCAAAGTGGAAGTCACAGAAACTGGCCTTATATCTTTCTCAATTGTGAGCCAACTAGTCAGGGGTAGTGACCAAGGACAAGCTCCCATTGGTGGTATCACACACATGTTTATTAATATAATTATTCTTAGTAGTACTACTAGTAGTATTAGTGATAATTATCTTAATTTGACATCTAGCTTTCCCATCCTATAATAATGACAGCTCAAATGTGTCTGCAACAGTATTCAAATAACAATTTTACCAGCCACAACCACAACTCACACATAAGTCAATTACTTAGACTGCAAGTTACTTGGGAAAGAGATCTTAGTTATTTTTTTAAACTCCTTAGCTGAGGACATATTTTCATTGATTTTTTTATAGAGATGAAGGGAGAGGGACAGAGAAACACTGATGTGAGAAACACTAATTGGTTGCCTCCTGTACACACCTGAACCAAGGATCAAAACCACAACCTACATTTGTGCCCTGACTGGGAATCAAACCTCCAACATTTTGGTGTATGAAATGATGCTCCAAGCAACTGAGCCACCAATTTAGGGTAACCTTGGTTCTTCTTTTTCTTCAGTCTCCTACAGCTTACCATGGGAACGAGCAGACATCACATACCTTTCACAAGAGGTCAGATGACTTATCTGATGAAGTTGCAGAACTAATTAATCCAGGATTGTAAGAGCTCAATGTCATAACCAAACATTCATGGATTTTGTGAGTAGGTATTTTGGAATATAGTTCCAAAGTCTTGGCTTGCCATTGCAGGATATTCTCTACCCTTTCCCATACAGTGTACTCCTATTCCTGCTACAGCTACTCTTGTCTGCTTCCCACATGGCTGCCATGCCCTGGTATCTTTTCTTTGGGTTTATTATCCCTTGACCCAGGTGCTCATACTAGAAATATAATGTAGGAGGAGCAACACCCCACCTCTTTTGTTACCACCACCACACTTGGGCCTTCTCTACTTGGAATGGCCCAACAGACTCTTATCAAGGCCAATCCTATCCTACCCATTCCTCACTGCTTACTCATCACCATCAGTAAGCATTTCCTATTCCTCCAGTCAGAATAACCTTTAAATTACTCAGGAGCTTACCCCCACCATGGCCCTTAATATTTTATACTCTCTCTTTTTTCAATTTAAATTATTTATTGTTTAAAGTATTATGTAAGTCTCATTTTTCCCTGTTGACCATGACTCCCATTATAGTTAATCCCCCGTTAATCTTAAGACAGCTCACTTGTTGTATAACCTTCAATAAGTCAATTAACTTTTTAAGCTTTAGTCATTTGTAAAATAGGGATGACAGTCCCCACTTTAACCTCCTCCCAGATCAAAATGAAATAAAATATGTAAAAGCATATAGTATAAAATCCTAATGGTAGTTAATATTTATTGTGTTAGGCACAGTTCTGAGCATTTTATATACATCAATTCACTTAAATCACCAGGTGACCTTATACAATGCATATAGTTATTATCCTGATTTTGAAGAAACTGAGACACACAGAGAGATTGCATTATCTGCACAAGGACACCAAACTAGTAAGTTGTAGAACTGTGTTTGAACTCAAGTAGTCATACAACCTACTTGTATGACTCAGTCAAACACTTCCAATGCAGGCAATAAAACATAAATTTATACATATATATCCTTATGTAATATTAAGTATGAAGCAATAAAAATTTAGAAATTCAGAAGATATATCACTGTGACTTAAAGCTGTTGAATTAAGTTTCATGAAAGATGAAGTAACTTAAGTTGGGTCTTGAAAGATGGATTAGAACAAGGAGGGTATCATAAAATAAGGGCTTAGTGTAGTGAAAAGCCTGGAGGCAGAATATGCCTGGGATACAGGGAGGAAAATGATGAGGACACCAGATTGGCTGGAGTGGGGGAATCATGAGAATCAGATAGAGAAAAGACAGATGAGCAGTAAAAGGAATGATCTGAAGAAATGCTGACCAAGAGCTATGAGGGATGCAGTTCTCTCCAAGTCAATTAAATGAGATTTAAACATGCATGAAAATGGTCATGAATGGGATATGTAAGTGGATTGGGAAAAAAGGATGAGTCAAGGTGAAAAGTAAATTGTAACAAAAATGAATGACAGGCCGAAACCGGTTTGACTCGGTGGATAGAGCGTCGGCCTGCAGACTGAAGGGTCAAGGACATGTGGCTTGGTTGCGGGCACGTCCCCGGTAGGGGGCGTGTGGGAGGCGGATGATCGATGTCTCTCATCGATGTTTCTGATTCTCTATCCTTCTCCCTTCCTCTCTTTGAAAAATCAATAAAACATATTTTTTTAAAAAAAGAATGACAGTTACAATACTTGGATTAAAAAGCAAACTTCACAACTATAGAATAAGGGAACAATGGTTTAACAGAGACTGTATGAGAGAGACCTAGGGGTTTTAAAACCAATGAATTCAATCGGCATCAAAGTTGTGATGTGCTACCTTACTGGAAATGTCAGTAATTTAGCTCAAATTGTTCTCTGACAGTAGACAGGGACTTTGAATTTCTTCCTTGAAATGGAGGCCCTCCTTTGGCCTTTCCCAATTGTGGGATCCTTCAAACCCCTTACTAATGATAACACATCCTTTCTCTTTCTGACAAAGTATGACATATTTGAATCCAGGCTCATTCCTTTCTGCTTATAACATCAGGGAGGATCAAGTACACAAAAGGCATTTGATCAGTGTGGCACATTTAATTGTCACATTTTCCTGTGAGACATTTGTCCATAACGAGTGGGGGACCCCTTGGAAGATTACATTTCAATACAAATAGATACATCAATATGAGAAAATTCCCTCCTTATACATATCCGCACACTTCCTTTATAGTCTCTTATTGAGCTACTAGGCCCTGAGGATTCAAAGAGTTCTCTCTGCTTCATAGCTCACTATAACTAACTACCAATTTCCCATGTCACTTTATAACCAAGCTTACCAAGGTATAACTATGTCATACAGTCATTTGTTCCTTGCCTGGATTAAATAATTAGAAGTAACTACAGGGTGTCATTGGAAAAGTATACTGCAAGTCTGGATAATCTCATAGAGTCAGAGAATGAACATAGAACTGAAACAGAGATTATCTAGCTTAGATCTGATATTTGACCAGGGAGTCTGACTTTATGTATGAGGGAATGTGGGAGACATAAGTGACCAGCTTTCAATTTGTAGATTATACTTCTTAGACTGCAAACATTCTTTGTGCGATAAATATGCTTTTGCTTTTCATCAAACAGCAGCCTCTACCTACTTTCTGAAACTCACCATATACCCACATAGTCACTGCCTAACTGCAGCTCCAGGAGCCTGACTCATCACACTCAGAGAAGACATACAAAACAAACCACCTTTCTACTTTTACATATTTGGAACCATTGAATCATAGATTTTCAGGATAGAAAGGTCCTTGAAGATTATCCTTAATAAAAAGAGTCTTTAAAGTTCATGTGCTTCACTCACAGAACTCTATGGAAACCAAATCCAGAGGGACAAGAAAGGAAAGATTAATTAAGGGAAATCCTACCTTTTCTGTTTTTCTGTCTGGTTTCCTTTAATCCAGGCAGGTAAACTGGCATATATTTTTATAACTAGATGAGATTTTCAAAATCAAGACCTATGCACTTGCAAAAGGGAACAAGGATTTTGTTCTTCCATGACTGAGACTCTCCAATCTCCAGAAGCCTGCCCCCTCAACCACCACTAGAACCCAAGGCACACTATTTATACATCATACTTCCCATGGACCATCAAAAGGAGGATTGAGAACCTTAAATGCTGTGCCTTTAAGTCATGGAAGTAAGACCCAACCAGCAATCCCCATTGTCAGAATGGGGGGCAGAGATTTTTCTGAAATTGGCTTAGTGCAAAATTATAGTTCTTTTGTTCCTATCAGCATGAACCACATACTATCTAATTACTAGATGGAGGTTTCTTTTACTTTTTTGAGGTGGAGGTACTTGGTACAGGAATTCAGATCAGAGTCATAGACTTCCAGAAATGGAAGACCTGTAAATGATCATTAAGTTCAGCATCCAACTCTACAAGGAGAAAGGGATATGCCCAAGGTTAAAAAATGGGTTAGTGGCTTATCCAGGTCTCCTGACTCAGCTAGTACTACTTCCTTTGGCTTTTATAATCTGTTTAGTATTCATTTGTTCAGCAATTTTTCAATCAACAAATATTTATTGAGTATCTATTATGTGACAGCCAAGCCTTATACTAGGCATACAATGGGGAAGTTGATAATTTTTCAATAAGAAGGGTCTAAGAAAAACAATTTAGTTGGAAGAAGGTGACTAGAGAACTATATTAATGTTTGTTTGCATAGCAAACACATGAGCTTTAGTTAGATTATCAGTTTATGAATCATGGCTTTGGAGGATTCTAAAGTTTTCCAAGCTAGTTGTTGTTGTCTGAAAGAAGTTGTTACTGATGAAAGAAAAATGGTGGACCTTCTTGGTAGACCTCAGGGCCCTCTTCCAAGATAAATATTATCCCATTAACCATAGGGGATTGTGACAGGGGTGGAGAGGAGAGTGTGGTTGTTTGGAGGAGAAGGCTTAGGCAGAGGAGAAATCCCCAGAGCAAAACTGCCAAATGGAAGAGTTACCCACAACAGGATGAATCAAGGCCATTCCAGGCAGAGAAACTACAGGCTGCTAGCACTGAACCAGTGCCAGCAGGTGACCTACTTAGAGGGGCATGTAACTGAGAAAGTCAATGTGCTAAAAAGCCCCACAATATTGAAGGGCAGGCAAGAGAGAACTGGAAAGGGTATCGTGAAAAGCAGAATTATCTATCTTCAGGCACCCATATCCAGTGGGAAAAGCAGTTTTCTGTTAAACTAGCTGCCTTCAAGAAGCTGAAATATTCAGGGTACAGTGGCATCAGGTTACAATGAAATTGCCTAAATGAATCCTACTAAAGCCAACATGGTAAGACATGAACATATGTAAACTGCTTTGAAGGTCATATCTTGAACCTGTGATAATAACACAGCTCTTTCAAGAGTAAACTAAAGATATGAGATGAATAGGGCACCATGAGGTCAGGGAATGGACATCACCCATTAGGTATCCCTCCCTGATTCTACAGCTTGGCTTTTGAATTAGCAGCATTAAATCAGAACTGAAAGGTTCTGAGTCCAACCCCCTCATGTATGGGTATGGAAACTGGCAGTTATAGGGGATAAAGGCCTATTCCATAGTCACATAGCAAGTGAACAAGTGATAGTCACTGCTTCTTCCTCCAAACTCTCTTACCAGCTGGGCACTGAGCTCATCTCAATGCACAAAATTTCAAACAACAGGTTAGCCCTATCTTGCCTACCATTGGCCATGTTTTCATTCTACTTCCTACCTCGGCCCTGAAGAATAGCAGGCCAAAGCCATGGGCAGACCTACAGAATTAGGCAGGGTGAAACACAGTGCTGTGAGAGTGATAAGCCCAGCTTAGGATGTGGACATGATGAAACATGTTTCAATGCTGGGTAATTGATGTTGAGGCATTTTTTAAATATATATATATATATTACTGATTTTTTCACAGAGAGGAAGGGAAAGGGATAGAAAGCCAGAAACATCAATGAGATAGAGACATCGATCAGCCGCCTCCTGCACACACCCTACTGGGGATGTGCCCGCAACCAATGTACATGCCTTTGACTGGAATCGAACCTGGGACCCTTCAGTCCCCAGGCCGACACTCTATCCATTGAGCCAAACTGGTTTCAGCAATGTTGAGGCATTTTTTAAAGCATGTCTTTATCCTTGCACTTAAGGCTGCCACTGGCAATACTATAACGGGAATGCGGCCAAAATTCCCAGAGATAGACAAATAAACACTCAGCCTCATCTCAAGCTTCAGGTAATCTGCTGCCACTAGATGTTCTGGCCCCCTCAGCACAAGAAGTGGGCTTTGAGCTCCCACACAACTCTGGACAGATCTCTGGCAGCACACACACTTGAAACTTTATGGTCTGTCCTGCATTTTGAAGGAAAGGGACACTGGCTCCTACCCCAAGCCTTTATCCCTGGAAAATGGAGGTACAGAAATGAAGACATGAACTTGCCCAGCATATTGGGAACCTGGCTTCAATGATGAAAATCAAGAACTTGGAAAACTCAGAGATATACCTAACATGTTTCCACCATCAAAGTACTCACAGTTCTGGAGACATGAAAAGATATAAAATGGCTGAATAAGGGAAAGTAATGTGACTGTTCTATGCAAAAAAGGGATGATAACTGAAACAGAAGGGCTTTGCTCTTATTTTCCTGTGTGGCCACTTTGCTGAAGGCCACTGCTCCTCTAAGCCTCAGTTTCCTCATCTAAAAAGAATAAAAGGATTCAACTAAGTAGTTCCCAAACCTAGCCTATTATCAGAATCATTGGATGAAATAAATTAAAATACAGATTTTGGGTCCTCACCTCAGACATTCTGATTTAGTAGGTTTATCATGGGCTGGGCCCAGAGAAACTGCATTTTTAACATACTCCCTAGATGATTTTGATGGTCAGCCAGGGTCAGGAACCACTGGACTAGATGACTGCTGAGGACCTTTTAGCTCCAACCTTATATGAATTGAAGTCAAATATAGACCAAGTACTTTATTATCATGACTAGAAGCCTACTGCACAAAATTCGTGCATGGGATGGGGTGTGTCCCTTAGCCCAGCCTGCACCCTCTCCAATCTGGGACCCCTTAAGGGATGTCCAACCACCCATTTAGGCCTGATCCCACTGGGCCTAACATGTCCCAGACATCCCTCTCACAACCAGGACTGCTAGCTCCCAACGGCTCTGTCTGATTGCCCCTAACCATTTCTGCCTGCCAGCCTGATCACCCCCTAACCACTCCTCTGCCAGCCTGATTGATGCCTAACTGCTTCCCTGCTGGCTCAATTGCCCCTAACTGCCCTGCCCTGCTGTCCTGATCATCCCTAACTGTCCTCCCCTGCCAGTCTGGTCACTCCCAACTGCTCTCCTCTGCTGGTCTGGTCACCCCTAACTGCCCTCCCTCGGCACCCTGATTGCCCCTTACTGCCCTGTCCTGCAGGCCTGGTCCCTTCCAACTGCCCTCCCCTGCAGGCCTGTTCCCCCTCAACTGCCCTCCTCTGCTGGCCTGGCCACCCCTAACTGACCACAACTGCCCTCCCCTGCAGGCCATCTTGTGGTGGCCATCTTGTGTCCACATGGGGGTGGCCATCTTGTGTCTTGGAGTGACAGTCAATTTGCATATTACTCTTTTATTAGAGAAGATTATCAGTGTTACCATTAAAATAGCTTTTATCATGCAATTGCCTTCACATAACTCAGGTCTGGGTATTTCACACAGAGAGTTCATAAGCCTCTCTTAAAATGCACAAAGATTAAAATTGACCATGTGTTAGAACCAAAGGACATACCTATAGTCTCTCAAATATTGGACCTTTTATTTGAATGGGTCAGTCACTTGTTTGGGAAGAGAAGGGCAAAAAGCTATTGTGGGGTGGCAAAGGGAGAAGTACTTAATTACAAGTTAGGACAAGATTGAGTGGGGAGGAATGCATTCTCGATTACAAACAGTTAGGTAACTCTCATTTTGTCATCCTCATCTTCACCCAGACCCCAGGCCAAAATCTGAACTTCCAAAAGTAAGATAGACAGAGACCTTCAGCTCTTTGGCCAGACCGGAGGCAGGAGGCTTAATCCAATGGCTGTTATTTGCAACAATGATTTAGAATTCTCAAAGTTGGGAAGTTACTTTTCTTAGATTAATTTTCTTCTGCTGCAATTTACCTCCTCAGTACTTTGGTCTTTGTATGATAGGTAGGCAAGCTTCAGTTACCAATATCTGGATAATTACCACTTGAACCTGGAGTATAATCTGCTTGCTTCATCCAAAAGTGTCATTGAGCTGGCAAGACAGGTGCCTGTTTCTGCTGCCAGCTTTTCTCATGAAGAGGAATGAAAGCAGAGAATTGACTTAAGTTGAATCTGGTGGGGAGGCTAGGGTGCTCAAGGAAGGACAGGGCATAGGTCCAGGAAATTTATCCTGTATAGCTACAACTGGAATGCCAATGAGGTAGACCATGCTTTGGAAATTCTAGACTCAGTCAGAAGATGAGTGGGAGTGTGGGTCTACTCTGGAATTCAGAAACTTGTTTGGTCTTAGGGGAAAGAAGAGAGGGGAAAAATTAGCCCCACAACTAAAACCGGAATCCATAGATAAATCAGGGGGATGGGAGAATCATTTGCCAGGTATATTGGAACAAAATGCAGCTTGGAGGCTTCCTGTGGTATTTCTTAAGCAGAAGGGCATGGTCAGCAGAAAAAGGAAAACCCAAAACTTTGACTTTGGTTGCTAAGAACAATGATTTGAAAAACAAATCCAAATACATCACACCTTTGAAGCGACATTATAAATAAGATCTGAGAAGACAGCAGTGGATCCTGGTCTTGGCTAGCATGTCTGGAGTAACAGGTATGAACCACTTAAGTCTTTTTTTTCACACTTCATTAACCTTTCCCCAAACATGCCCATGTTCTCCTACCTTTAGCCCTCATTTCTTTCACTACACATTTATCAAACACATAATATCTGTAGAGCATTGTCTTAGGTGCTGGGATGACTACATCTCTCCTTATAAATCACTGTATTCAATTGTATGTTTGTTCATACAGACATGAGACATGAGGCTTAATTCTCTGTTTATATCACTTTGATCCTCTGATTATATCACCTAGCAAAATCTAAAATATTATGAGTCTTCTTTCAGGAACCAAAGCCAAATTGAGAAGGAGATGTAAAGGTACCATACAGTCGTTATCTTTTTGGTGCTCTGCCTGATTGCTGTTAGGTTTGCTGCCTACTTTATTTAACTCTTAGAGACTGGTGGTTATCTTAAAACACACACACACACACTCACACTAGAACTTGCTACTTACTGTCTATATGTCCTTTACATTAGTTCTCTTAACTTCAGTTTCTTCTACAATAATGGGCTAATCAAACATTCTGAGATAAGCTGCATCTTCTCTTCTACTAGTTTACATTGGCTTGAGATTGTCATTGCTCCAGCGGGTGAGACAAGGAAGTCTTTCTGTGCAGAAAAGCCCAGCTAAAGTTTGTCCTTGAGCGAAGAAAGAAGTCTCTGTGGGAATCTTAGGATTCTCCACCATAGTTATAGAGATTCCAGAAGCAGATGGCTACCTAGTCTTCACAGCAAACACCAGAGAGGGACAGGACATTAGCCAAGCTTGAAACATTTGAATAACTGTATATATGGAAAGGCAGGCAGAAAACAGGGAGTATTAATAATAGAAACTCCTATGTGAACAGAACTCCCCCTTTTTTTCTTTTTTATTGTTTAAAGTATTACAAATAATAGTACTTATGTCTCCTTTTTTTCCATTTGACCTTCCTGCAGCCTCCTCTACCCCTGGCACATGCCATAACCCACCCCCAGTACCTTGCAGTTTGTTTTGTATTTCAGTATATTCTCTTATTTGAGTCTCAAAACAAGCAAAGGAAATGTCCTATATATTTTTGTATACATTTTTCCATTTAATTTTGAGTCAAACTTCAAAATACAGTTCGTTTTTTTTCTGGCATTTTACAAATGAAAGAACTGAGGTTCTGGGAAGTAACGTACCTTGCACAAAATCACATGGGGAGATAGATAGTGGTGAAATATGGATATAGTGGTAGGACCATGTTTTCTGATTCCTTGTGGAATGCTCCCTCTCCTATACTAAATAACAAGGGTGCAACAATGGGGACCAGCATATGGTACCCAGACAACAAGGTTTAAAGATGGAGGCAGTACAGAAAAAGAAGACTGAGAGCATCAGGATGAAGGAAGGTGAATGAGAATGGGATGGTATCTGAGCCACAGTCCCTTCCCAGATATTGCCTCCACAAACTACTTCTCTTCAACCTGGAATGGAGGCCATCCCACCACATCAGGCCTGGGCCTGCTCTCTTCCTCGAAAACCATTTTGCTCTTTAACCATGCTTAACTCCTCAATTCTATCACTAGTAATTCTTTTTAGTGTTCCAACCTTACATATAACAAAACAGTTTACTTGTCCATATCACAGTGATTAAGAGGAGGCTGGGGCACTTTGCAATTTTAGTTGGCCTCAAAGTGGGCATTAACCCTTCTTCTTTTGGTCTTCACCCTATTTAATTCCTGAGCTATATTCTTCCTATTTATAATTATGGACACTCTCTCAATATATTTTTTATTTTCTTCTTCTTTTACCCACCCAAAACATTAGGCTCTAATGATCCTAGATTGTCTCTGAAGTAAATGTACTCTATGCCTCACCCCACCCCAGGCTCAGATATTTTTTTTTTATTTAAAAGGAGTTTTAAAAGGAGAGAGACATTCAACCTCATAAGGCTCTGTAACTAATTTTTATTAGGCTTACTGCCTAATATTTTTTCGTTTCGGGGCATATGGACCAGTAACTATTTTCATGGCTGAATCATATTGGTTTTTTAAAAAGAAACTAAAAAAAAGCTGTCAGCTCTTTGAAAACATGTCCATAAATCTTTTGCGTAGAATGGGATTGTAGTGCTATTCACAGAGAGCAACTGGACAAAGATCCATGTTCTCCAGATATGTGTATAGCACATACTGCAGCTTGAATTTTGTTAACAGCTGTGCTAATCTGCAAACAAGATGGCAGTAGAGAAGAGGCCCAAGCAAGGGCAAAAGGGACATCATCAGTATGAAGTGGGGGAATTTATGAGCAGGGCCTTTTTCAGATCCTTAGAAAACTGAGTAGTCTAGGCAGAAGCTGGATGGTATGATATACTTACCTGTGCAGCTATGGGCCTATAAAAAATATGTCCACATGCATGCACATACACAGATATATACATATACACCTGCTTCTGTGAGAAGAAAAGAAAAAAGCTATCCATGCAGATAAATGTACCTGTGTATGCATATCGCTGTGTGCTTTTAATTGTCTATGTTATGAATTCAGGGTTAAGATGAGATTATTTATATACTTTTATAAACAAAAGTGTTTGCATATATGCCATTGGTAAAGCCTCAATCCAGCTATTCATGAATGAGCACTTGTAGAAATCTACAGATAAACTTAAGGACGTACCTCTCAGCCATGATAATAATTCACATGTAAGGCTCAAAGCAGTTTCAAAGGATTGTTACATCCATCCTCTCATTTGAACCTCATCAAAAGACTGGCAGATAGAGATTATTATTCCCTCCCACCATTTTACAAATAAGGAAAGTGAGGTTCAGAGATGCTAAATGACTTCACGAAGGTTGCAGATTAGGTAAATGGCAAAACCAGGACCTTAAGGCTAGTCTATCTAATGTCAGATCCTGTGCCTTACTTGGTATTACAGAGCACAGGGAGAAATTAGACAATGAGGACTTGAACTTTGGGGTCTTCTTTATGGCCTCACATTCCAAGATCATCTTCTCTGTTAGTACTGAAACAAATTCCATGAAAAGGAAGAGGGCCCCAAGGCAGTGTTATTCTCTGTTGAATCATGGTCTGGAGAGTGGCCTGCAGGTTACTGATACTGCCTGGAGATGCTACCCAGGTCTATTGGTAAGACACAAATGAGTCATGGCCTACTTGAGCAGTATTCACTGGTGACACCCTGGAGTCTATTAGGGTACTTTTGGGGGTTATAAGGCAAAACTTTTGTTTTGGTCCCTTCCTATTCTCTATTCTTGATGACTATCTTTCTCTTCCTAAAAGCCACAGGCTCCCAACATCTGCTCTGACCAGTTCCACCTAGCCCTTTCATGTTTGAGATGGTATGTGAGGAGAATAAATAGCAAAGACCTATCTAGACATGAATGTGAGTGGTGCCACCCCAAAGCAAGAGAGCAAGTGAACCTGTCTGGCATCCTGCTAACTCCCCTTACCAGTTCCCTCCAGCTGGTTGGCCAGCATATTTACAGAAAATTTCCATTTAGCTAGTCTTTCCATAGACAAAAATCTAAGTTAAAGCAAAAAGCACTGTGCCTCTGGAACATACAACTGTCCTGTTGTTCACCATTGGGATGTTTAGAACCTGGTCAAGAGTAATGAAGATAATGAGTGATTCCAAGGTTCCATAATCACTGATTTGAAGTCCTTTAAGTAGTCAGGAATCAGAGGAGGAAATATTGTCTCCTAGCCTACTGGAGGCAAGAAGTCCTCACCTTTTCCTTTGTCTACTATGTCAGCCATCCCAATCTAGATAAGTTTTGATTCCACCACTTAGCAGCTGTGTGTCCTGAGGCAAGGCATTAACCTCTCTTGCCACTATTTCCTCATTTGTAAGAGGAGGATAACAAGAATACTTACCACATAGGTTTGTTAAATGAGTATAAACTTACTCAGAATTTTAACTTACTACTATATAGAACTTCCCACAGGTATTCCCTATTGGGACTTCAGGCATTTATCTCTTCCCTTCCTCTGGGCCCCAGAAAAAGAATTCTCCTTCTAAGTAATAGGATGGGAAGTCCCAAGAGGCAAGGAAGTCATAGGGCTTGGCAGGATCAGCACTTAAAAGGTGGGACACAGAGCACCCTGTTGTGGATGGAGCTGCTTGGGTTCAAAACTGTGTGTAGACCATTCATAGTCATTGGTTCCTTCCAGAACTTAGGGAGAAGCTTATAGGTGGATGTAGACAGTGCACAACTATACAACAGGTAGACCAAGTATGAGTTTGGGGCACCAGTGAATCAGGGCCACCTCCATGTGAGAAAAGTATAGATTTAGTTAATTGTTTCAGAATTTGGCAATCAGAAAAACAGTGCTTAGGGCCTCTACATGTCTTAATCTGGTCCTGGGCAGCCCAAATGGTACATTGACAAGGCACTCTTACCCCTAGAATTCTTGAGTTCCCTTGGGCTCATCTGGGGTTATACTAGCTTACTAGGGAGATAGTAAGGACAGCAAATGCTTATACAAGACTTGCCATGTGCCAGACACTGTTCTAAGCTACATATAACTCATTTAAAAACCCTACATAGTAAGTGTTTTTGCTATCCTCCTCTTGCAAATGAGGAAATAGTGGCACAAAGAGGTTAATGCCTTGCTTCAGGATGCACAGCTGCTAAATGGTGGAGTCAAAACTTATCTAGACAGTTTAGCTCCAAAGTCAATACTCATTCAAGAGGGCTACATGAGAGGATTCTCAATGGTACTTCACCCATAAGACACAAACCCTTTTGTAAAAATAAAGCCAACATTCTAGAAAAGTAATCATGAAGTGGAGAATATGCAGAAGAGATTTCCAGGCATGTTGCTTCAGCATGTCGCAATCTGTTCCACCAAATCACACTTCACATTGAGGGATGTGCTCACATGTGCACACACATTCTTTTTGCCTCTCTCAGAGAGAAATCTGTAAGGACCTGTGTTTTATTTGTTTGTTTGTTTTTTAATTTTCTACTTTTTGATACCACTTTTTAAATTTTTATTTTTCAATTACACTTTATATACATTGATTTCAGAGAGGAAGAGAGAGGGAAAGTGAGATAGAAACATCAGTAACAAGGGAGAATCATTGATCAGTGGCCTCCTGAATGCCCCACACTGGGGATTGAGCCAGCAACCTGAGCATATGCTTTGACTAGGAATTAAACCATAAGCTCTTGGTTCATAGGTTGATGCTCAACCACAGAGCAATGCAGGCCAGGCTACACTTTACAATTAATATTATATTATATTAGTTTCAGGTGTATGGCATACTGATTAGACATTTATATAACTTACAAAATGATCCCCCATAAGTCTATTAGCCACATCACACCATACAACTATCTATATAATAGAGGAATATGCAAATTAGCCAGGACACCATAACATTATGACTGAACAGCAGAGACCTGAGGCTAAATGGCGTTTGACTGGGGCAAGGGACCTCAGGCCATGCCCCCACCCCAAGGAGCTTGATGGGGACCTCAGGCTGTGTCCCTCACCTGGTGGGGTTTGACAGGTATTTTCAAGCCATGCAGCCCACTCTGGTATTGGGCCTGGAGACCTCAGGCCATGGCCCCTGTGCTGGAGGGCTTGACAGGGTACCTCAGGCTGCACCCCCTACCCCAGTGCTGGGCCAGGGGACCTGAGGTTGCGCTCCCTGCCCAGAGGGGCTTGATGGGGATGGGGCTGGCCAGATCTGGGTCTCACGCAATGGGGGTGGGGCCAGCCAGCTCTAAGTCTCCTGGGTTTTCAAAGTACATATGGGTGTTGAGCAGAAATTTGACTCTAGGTCCTGCGGTATACCCCAGACTCTGACAGGAGGGCGATTTTCATATACATTTTACTAATTTTCTTTCATCTCTGACACTTCTATTATAGAGAAAGGGCAAATAGCAATATTAAAACATTTCCTTTAATTAATTTCCTTTTAATGTACATGAAGTTCATGCACCAGGTCACTAGTAGTTATTATCATATAATTGACTATGTTCCTTATACTGTAGTTTACATCCCAGTGACTGTTTTCTAAACTGCCAATTTGTATTTCTTAAATGTTGCAACTTTTTCATCCAACACCCCAACCCCTTCTTATCTGGCAACCATCAGTGTATTCTCTATATCTATGAGTTTGTTTCTATTCTTTGTTCATTTATTTTATGTTTTAGATTCCACATATGAGTGAAATCATATGGTATTCACCTTTCTCTGTCTGACTTGCATAAGTTAGCATAATAATCTATAGGTCCATCCCTTTTCAGTTTTATGGCTAATATTCCATTATATATGTACTACATCTTCTTTATCCAACTGTCTATTGATAGATACTTAGGCTATCAATAGATACTTAGATTCTTATCTGGCTATTATAAATAATGCATCAATTAATATAGGGATTCACGTGTTGTTGTTTTTTTTTTTAATTTCTTCAGATAAATACCCAAAAGTGAGATTGCTGAGTCATATGGTAATTCAATTTTTAATTTTTGAAGAACTTCCACACTGTTTTCCACAGTAGCTGCACCATTTGTATTCTCACCAACAGTACACAAAGATTCCCTTTTCTCCACATCCTCACCAACACTTGTTGATGATTTATTGATGATAGTCATTCTGACAGGTGTGAGGTGATATTTAATTTTGGTTTAAATTTACATTTATCTGATAATTAGTGACATTGAGAATCTTTTTATATTCTACTGGCCATTTGTATACCTTCTTTGGAGAAGTGTCATTTAAGTTTTATACCCAGTTTTTAATTGGATTGTTTGTTTATTTTTGGTATTCAGCTGTATGAGTTCTTTATATATTTTGGATATTAACTCTTATAGGATACTAGAGGTCCAGTGCACAAATTCGTGCACAGGTGGGGTCCAGCTGGCCTGACCTCAATCAGGGATGACTAGGGCTGGGCCTGTTGGGAGGAGGAGATGGTCAGAGGTTGGCTGCCAGGCCCCATCCCCGATTGGGATTGGGGGGCCTTTTGGGGGTAAAGCTGTCCATGGGGAGGGGCTGTGGGTGGTGGGTCAGTGGCCACACCCACGATGGGGTGGAGTGTACCAATCAGGGGACAGTGGCCTGGGGGTGGGGCCATGGGTGGTTGGCCAGTGGCTCTGGCCCTGATCAGGGTGGGGGGCCTATCTGGGGACGGGCAGGAGGGGCTGCAGGAGATTGTGTGGCAAGCCCCACCCCTTATTGGGGTGGGGGGCAATCAGGAATGGGTCCAGCCTGGGGAAGGAGCTGTGGGAGGTTGGATGGCTGGCCCCACCCACTATTGAGGTGAGGGGTGATCAGGGGTGGGGCTGGCCAGGGGGAAGTTCATTGGCTTCACCTCCTCCCCTTTCACAGGTCCTCTCCTCTCCTTGCCAACTCTGCAATGCTCCCTGGAGACCTGTGGTCCTTGACCCTGCCCGTCAGGCACCTCTACTCTCTGGGCAGGGCCATTAGAATTCTCAACCCCAGGGACACGGGCTGCAAGGAAGGGTCCAGGCTCTGTGCAAGACCCCACTTTGATGTGGATGGGAGAGTCCAATCAGGGGAAGGCCAGCAGGGGGAAGGGCCACGAGGTTGGCCACTGGCCCCACCACTTGATCAGGCAGTTCACTGGCTACAGTGTACATCATAGTGACTGGTCATTGGTTGTTATGGCCGTTATGGTAGCTAGTTATATATAGATATAGATATAGATATGGATATGGATATAGATATAGATATAGATATAGATATAGATATAGATATAGATATAGATATATAGATATAGATATATGGATGTAGATATCACTAGCAAAATCTCCTCACATACAGAGGGTTTTCTTTTGTTTTGTTTATGGTTTAATTTGTCGTGCAAATATTTTTTGATGTGATGTAGTCCCATTTGTTTATTTTTTCTTTTGTTTCCTTTTCCTGAAGAGGTATTACTAAGAGCAATGTCAGAGTTTATTTTCTACCTATGTTTTTTTTTTCTAGTTTTATGGTTTTAGGTCTTATATTTAATTTTTAATCCATTTTGAGTCTATTCTTGCATATGGTTTAAGAAAGTGTTGTGGTTTCAATTTTTGCATGTATCAACCTGGTTTTCCTAATGCCTTTTATTGAAGATAGTATTTTTTACCCCATTCTATATTCTTGCCTCTTTTATCATAAATTAATTGACCATATAGGTGTGGATTTATTTCTGGTCTCCCTATTCTGTTTCATTCATCCATGTGTCTGTTTTTATGCCAATACCATGCTGTTTTCATGACTATGCCCCTGTAATAGCATTTGATATCATGTAGCATGATACCTCCAACTCTATTCTTCTTTTTCAAGATTACTGAGGATAATTGGGGTCTCATGTTGTTCCATACAAATTTTAGGATTACTTGTTCTAGTTTTGTGAAAAAATACCATTGGTATTTTGATATAGATTGTATTTAATCTATAGATTACTTTGAGTAGTATGGTCATTTAAAGATATTATTTCCTTCCATGAGCTTGGTACATGCTTCCATATATTACTATCTTATTGATTTTTTTCCTTCAGTATCTTACCATTTTTTTAATTTTTTTATTAATTTTTATACATATCGCCCCATTGCCCCCCCTCCCTCCCAGGCATACCCCAACCACCCAGTGTCTATGTTCATTGGTTATGCTTATATGCATGCATACAAGT
>JAAGEH010000013.1:4753211-4939841 GCA_011751065.1 Lasiurus cinereus
AGAGAGAGAGAGAGAGAGAGAGAGAGAGAGAGAGAGAGAGAGAGAGAAACATCAATGTGAGAAAGATTTGTCAATTGGTTACCTTCCACAATTGATTCGACCAGAGCTAGGGATCAAGCCTGAAACCAAGGTACATGTCCTTGCCCTGAAACAAACCCAGGACCCTTAGTCTGCAGGATGATGTTCTATCCACTGAGCCAAATCAGTTAGGACCCTTTGCAAGATTTTAAAAAAGTTTGTGGTGTGGGCTGAGGAAGGTTGGTGGCTTGTGAGAAATTGCTGCTGAAAGATTCAGATTGGCACTGGAGTTGGGTGGGGTGGGGGTCTTAAGAAATTTCTAGGGTGGAGTGAGAGGTGTTAGCCAGGTTGAGAAAGAGTCAGATACAGTATTCACCCATCTGCAGCTTCAGGGTCAGTGGGGGGCGGGGTGGTTAACAAAGAAACAATGATGCCTGCTAGCACTTCTGTCCAGAGAGAGGTGTTCCTGTAGCTCTCACCCTGAAGCCAGACAATTGAGTTACTCCCTGTATGTCCCTGGAGGTTTTTGAGCTGTTTTCCCTTTATTGAAGCTTAGGGTGAGTGTCTATGACTGAGTGAGTCTGCACTTGGGCTCCATAAGAGGATCTACAGCAGCCCTCCTTCTAATTCACATAGAATCCACACTGATTTTCACAGCCTGATGTTGTGGGACACTTCTTCCTAGCAATGGTGCTCTGGGCTTTAGAGTTTGGTGTGTGGCTGGGACCCCTTCCTCCTCAGAGGGGGATCTCTACAACTGAGATAGCCCTACTAATTCTTAACCATCACTTATGGGTGTGGGGCCAGCCCATTTCCCATCTTTGCCCCTCTTACCAGTCTCAATGTGGCTTCTTTTTTACATCCTTAGTTATAGGAGTTCTGTTCAGCTAGTCTTCAGGTGGCTCTCAAGGGTGGTTGTTCTATAATTAGTTGCAATTTTGATGTGGTCATGAGTACTTACTGGTACAGGTTGGAGTGATGGGAAATGGTAAGTTAGTGAGTGTAAGAGAACAACTTCTCTGATGAAAATGCAAAACAGATCCTCCCAGAACTTCTGTCAAGATGATGGAATAGGTAAATGCTGAGCTCATCTCCTATCAAGGAGGCCTCTTTGGTTAGAGAAACCATTAATGATAGGCATTATTAAGTCTCTGGTATTGTCCAGGTTTCTCATTACATAAGTAGAAAAATTGAGGCAAAGAAATGGGAAGGGACTTTTTAGGGTCACAAAGACATTGGTAGAGCCAAAAGCAGAACTCAAGTTTCCTGCCTCCCAGTCCAGTAATCTTTCTTAATCCAGTGCTAGCAGGCTTTAGCTATGCCTTGATTCTTTCTTCCACCACCTTCATTTCTATCCCTCTTATTTTTTTTATTTCCAATTGTATGGTAATTTGTTTTTTTAATCATATTATAATATTTCTCATCCATACGCTTAAACTTTGAGTTGCTGTCAAGCTTAGAGAAAACTCTATTCCAGCTTTTAGGGAGCTCCTACATCTCTGTTCACATGGAACATGAAATTAGGAGACTTGGGGTCTAGTATCAGCTCTACTATAGCCTTAGACCACTCATTTGCCCTCAATCTTCTCTCCAATTTCTACAACTACAAAATGGGAATATGAATTTCTACACAGCACTTCCTTGATGTGAAAATTTTCCTAAGTAATATAAAAAATTTTGATTTTTTCATTTTTCAAAACTATTCAACATAGTGCTTGTTGTGATCAAAGATGTTGGCCCATGATGAGTTTCAATTGAGTATTTTATGTCATAACTGTCTCTGTTACAAGGATAAATATAAACTAAAATGCAAAGTACAATGTGCCACATAAAGAGGAGATCATTATCACTCAACTAGAGGCCGGGTGCATAAAATTCATGCACGTGAGGGGGGGCGGTGTCCTTCAGCCCAACCTGCTCCCTCTCCAATCTGAGACCACTTGAGGGATGTCCAACTGCCTGTTCAGGCTCGATCCAGGTAATTGGATATTCCTCTCACAATCTAGGACTGCTCTCACCTGCTCACCTGCCTGCCTTCTGATTGCCCCTAACAGCTTCTGCTCTGCCAGCCTGATCACCCCCTATACACTCCCCTGCCAGCCTGATTGATGACCAACTGCACCCCTGCCAGCCTGGTTGACCCTAACTGCCCTCCCCTGTGGGCCTGGTCACCCCAAACCGCCCTCCCCTGCAGACTTGGGTCCCCTACAATGGCCCTTCCCTGCAGGCCCAGTCATCCTCAACTTCCCTCCTCTGCCAGCCTGGTCACCCCTAACTGACCTCCCCTGCAGGCTTGATCACCCCCAACTGCCCTCCCTTGCAGACCTGTTTCCTGCCAACTGCCTTCCCTTGCTGGCCTTCTTGTGGTGGCTATCTTGTGCTCACATGGGGGCAGGATCTTTTGACCACATGAGGGAAGTCAACTTGTGTGTTGGAGTGATGGTCAATCTGCATATTACTCTTTTATTAGATAGTATAGAGGCCTGGTACATGGGTGGGGGCCAGCTCGTTTGCCTTGAAGGGTGTCCTGGATCAGGGTGGGTGTTCCCTTTGGGCATGGGATGGCCTGGGCGAGGGGCCTGTGGTGGTTTGCAGGCCAGCCACGACCCCTGGTGACCCAAGCAGAAGCCTGGTATTTGGGATTTATTTATCTTCTACAATTGAAACTTTGTAGCCTGGAGTGGAGCCAAGCTTTCTGCTGGCACAGCCATTGAAACTTTGTTGCCTTAAGTGGCAATCAGGGTGTGTGGAAAGCTTGGCTTCCTCCATTGCCAGGGGCAACCCAAGCCTCCCTCTTGATCTCTCTGTGGCAGTAGCCATCTTGGTTGGGATAATTTGCATATTTTCTCTGATTAGCTGGTGGGTGTGGCTCCCAGGTGTAGTGTAGGTAAGGTTGATTTGCATATTACTCTTTTACAGTGGTACCTCAAGATATGAGTTTAATTCGTTCTGTAACCTTGAGGCGTGGGAAACTGGTGGGTTGTGTGCAGCTGGCCGATCCGCGCAATTACTCCTATCTCAAATGTTGCTCATATTTCAAAGCAAAAATCGCTTGCTCGAGGCCTCGTATCTCAAAAATCTCATATGTTAGGGCACTCGTATCTCGAGGTACCACTGTATTAGATAAGATATACCTTTCCTGGGGCTCACATGATCTGAAGGCCAGTTTGGGCTTCAGGGTAAGGGACTGAGAGCTGCTGCAACTTCTGCTATCAGAATCTTTATTACTCTTCTTGGACCTCTATATCAGTCTGGGCTGCTGATATAGAAGAGCAGGTCATGTGGGCTACCCACTTGAGGAACCTCATTCTATGGCCCAATACCCAAACATCCCCATCCATGCCCTTCTCTCCAAATATACTATTTTCTTCTGCTCCTGCCCCTATACTCTACCCACCTGCTGGCTTAGGACCTCATGGGGAACAGTGACTTACTGGATTCCAAAGAGAGCAAAGACCCAGACTCTGAGTAACAACCAAAATGTCTGATTCTCAACCTTCACCCAGCCACTGCCCAATTTATAGGCTCCCTCTCAACTAGCTAAATTCCATTTCAAGTTATCAGCAAACCTTTCCTGATTCCTCTGGCCCTCATACTCATCTCTATTTTTTCATATCACCACACAAAAATTGCAATAAATTTTATATATACATATATTTTCTTACTGAGCAGTGAACTTTGATTCTTTGGTATGGTATATCTTCTCAAAGTAATTATAAATTTCTTTATTTATTATGTATTTTTTATTGATTAATGTTTTACTAATGTGTCCCTATCCCAGCATTTTGCCCTCATCCCCTCAGTTCTGCCCTCACCCTCACCCTCACCCCCTGTTGTCTGTGTCCATTGATTATGTTTATATGTATGCATATGAGGCCTTTGGTTGATCTCTCCCCCTTACCATCCCCCTGCCCTACCTTCCCTGGGACATTTGAGCATCTACTCGATACTTCTCTATCTCTAGATCTGTTTTTGTTAATTGGTTATGTTGTTCATTATAATCCACAAATAAGTGAGATCATGTGATATTTATCTTTCTCTGACTGACTTATTTCACTTACCATAATGCTCCCCAGCTTCACCCATGCTGCTGCAAATGGTAGGAGTTCCCTCATTTATAATGCAGCATAATATTCCAGTGTGTAGATGTACCACAGTTTTCTAATCCACTTATTGGCTGATGGGCACTTAAGCTGATTCCAAATCTTATCTATTGTAAATAGTGATACTATGAACATAGGGGTACATATATCCTTTCTGATTGCTGTTTGTGATTTATTGGGATATTTTTCTAGAAATGGGATCACTGAGTCAAATGGGAGCTTTACTTTTAGTTTGTTGAGGAAACTCCATACTGTTCTCCACACTGGTTGCACCAGTCTGCATTTCCACCAGCAGTGCAACAGGGTTCCTTTTTCTCCACATCCTCTCCAGAATTTGTCATTTGTTTATTGGTTGATGATAGCCATTCTGATAGGTGTGAGATAGTATGTCATTGTTGTTTGGATTTGCATGTCTTGGAAGATTAGTGACTTTGAGCATGTTTTCGTATGTCTCTTGGCCTTCCTTCCATCTTCTTTCAAAAAGTATCTATTTAGTTCTGTTGCTCATTTTTTGATTGGGTTTTTTTCTTCCTTTTGTTAAGTTGTATGCGTTCCCTGTAAATGTTGGAGATTAAACCCTTATCAGAGATATTATTGACAAATATATTCTGCCATGCAGTGGTTTTTTTTTTGTTTGTTTGTTTTGTTGATGGTTTCTTCTGCTGTGCAGAAGCTTTTTATTTTGATTTAGTCCCATTTGTTTATTTTTCCTTTAGTTTCCATTGCCCTAGGAACTGTGTTTGTGAAGATATTGCTTCAGTATATATCTGAGATTTTACTGCCTGTGGATTCCTCTAACATTTTTGTGGTTTCCCAGCTTACATTTAAGTACTTTATCCTTTTTGAGTTTATTTTTATGTATGGTGTAAGTGGTAGTCTAGTTTCATTTTTTTGCATGTGTCTGACCAATTTTCCCAACACCATTTATTGAAGAAGCTGTCTTGACTCCATGTATGTTCATGCCACCTTTGTCAAATATAAATTGAGCATAGTGGTTTGGGTCGATTTCTGGGTTCTCTATTCTATTCTATTGGTCTAAATGTCTGTTCTTATGCCAGTATCAGGAAGTTTTGAGAACAGTGGCTTTGTAATACATCTTGAAATCTAGTATTGAGATCCCTCATACTTTGTTCTTCTTTGTCAGGATCACTGCAGCTATTCAAGGTCTTTTTTGTTTCAGATGAATTTTGGGAGAGTTCTTTCTAGATCTGTGAAATATGTCATTGGTATTTTAATGGGTAGTGCATTGAATCTATAGATTGCTTTGGGTAGTGTGGATATTTTAATGATGTTGATTCTATCAATCCATGAACACGGTATATTCTTCTATCCGTTTATGTCTTCCTCTATCTCTTTTTTCAATGTCCTGTAGTTTTCTGAGCAGAGGTCTTTTACCTTCTTAGTTAAGTTTATTCCTAGGTATCTTAATTTTTTTGTGTGCAATGGTAAATGGGAATTTTTTAAATTTCCGTTTCTGTAAGTTCACTATTGGTGTGTAAAAATGTTATAGATTTCTTGGCATTAATTTTGTATCCTGCTATATTTATGAATTCATTTATTAAGTCTAATAATTTTTGATGCAGTCTTACATCTAATAATTTTTGATGCAGTCTTTAGACTTTTCTATGTATAGTATCAAGTCATTTGCGAATAATGGCAATTTTACTTCTTCTTCTCCACTGTGGATGCCTTTTATTTCTTCTTCTATGGCTAGTACCTCTAGTACTATGTTGAACAGGAGTGGTAAAAGTGGGCATCTCAGTCTTTTCCAGTTCTTAAGGGAAATGGTTTAGTTTTTGCCCATTGAGTATGATGTTGGATGTAGGTTTGCCATATAAGGCTTTTATTATGTTGAGGTATGATCCTTCAATTCTCACTTTGCTAAGCGTTTTTATCAGAAAATCACGTTGGGCATTGTCAAATTCCTTTTCTGCATCAATTGATATGATTATGTGATTTTTATCTCTCAATTTGTTTTTGTGATATATCACATTTATTGTTTTGCAGATATTGTACTAGCCTTGCATCCCTGGAATAAATCACACTTGGTCATGGTGTATGATTTTTCTAATGTAATGCTGGATCTAGTTTGCTAGTTTTTTTGTTGAGGATTCTAGCATTTATGTTCATGATGGATATTAGCATGTAATTTTCTTCCTTTGTGGTGTCTATCTGGTTTTATGATTGAGGTAATGCTGGCTTCATAGAAAGAGAAGTATGCCTACCTTTGAATTCTTTGGAATAGTCTGAGGATTGATTTTATTTCTAAGAATATTCAGTAAAACTCCCCTGTGGAACTATGTGTTCCAGGGCTTTTGTTTGCTGGAAGCTTTTTGATTACTGTTTCAATTTCATCAGTAGTTATTGACCTATTCAGGTTTTCTTATTCTTCCTGATTGAGATTTGGAAGATGGGATTTGTCTAAGAATGTGTTCATTTCATCTAGGTTGTCCAGCTTGTTGGAGTAGAACTGCTTATGGTTTTGTTTTTTACAATCCTTTTTATATTAGTAGGGCTAGTTTTTACTTCACCTCTTTCATTTCTGATTTTGTTTATTTGGGTCTTCTCTCTTTGTTTCTCGGTGAACCTGGAGAGAGGTTCATCAATCTTGTTTATCCTTTCAAAGAACCAGCTCTTGGTTTCATTGATCTTGTGTATTGTTTTTTTTGGTCTCTATGTCATTTATTTCTGCTATGACCTTTATTATTTCCTTCCTTTTGGGTACTGTGTGCTTTTCTTATTGCTCACTTTCTAATTCTTTAAGTTTTAACAGTCTTTATTGTTTTTTGATGTAGGCCTGTAGAACTATGAACTTCCCTCTCAGCACTGCTTTCATTGTTTCCCATAGATTTTTTAATTGTTGTGTTTTCATTGTCATTGTTTCTGGGATGCTTTATATTTCATCTTTGATCTCTTTGGTAACCTCCACTTTTTTTTTCATTGTTTTTATTGTAGTTGATTTCTAGTTTTATGCCATTGTGATCTGAGAAGATGCTAATTATAATTTGTATCCTCTTGAATTTTAAGAGACTTTGCCTGTGTCCTGATATGTGGTCTATCTTTGAAAATGTCCCATGTGCACTGAAGAACAATGTATATTCTGTAGCTTTGGGGTGAAATATTCTGAAGATGTCAATTAAGTCCATCTCATCTAGTGAATCATTAAGGATTGCTGATTATTTTTTGTTTAGATGATTTATTCAGTGGTGTCAGTGGGGGTATTAAAGTCCCCTACTATGATTGGATTGCTATTGATCTCTCCCTTGATATCTTCCAGGAGTTGGTTTATGTATTTGGGTGCTCCTGTATTGGGTGCATATGTGTTTACCAGAGTCATATCTTCTTGTTCAATTGCTCCCTTTAGTATTATGTAGTGGCCTTCCTTATTTCTTGTTAGGGCCTTTACTTTGAGGTCTATTTTTTCAGGTATAAGTATCACAACCCCAGCTTTCTTTTCATTACCATTTGCTGAAAAAATTTTTCCATCCCTTCACTCTCAGTCTGTGTGAATTCTTTGTTCTAAGGTGGTCTCTTGCAGACAGCAAATATATGGGTTATGTTTTTTTAGTCATTCAGCTACCCTGTGTCTTTTATTGGAGCATTTAATCCATTTATGTTTACTGTTATTATTGATGAGTACTTGTCTGTTGTAATTTTTCTTAAGTTTGTTTTTTCTTGCCTTTCTGTTTCTTTTTACAGATCCCTTTAGCATTTCTTGCAGTACTTACTTGGTAGTAAAAAATTTTCTTAGCCCTTTTTTGCCTATGAAGCTCCTGGTTTCACCTTCAATTTTGAATGATAGCCTTGCTTGGTATAGTATTCTTGGATTCAGTTCCATTCTTTTCATAGCTTTGTATATTTCATTCCATTCCCTTTTGGACTGGTGTGCTTCTGTTGAGAAATCTATTGATATTCTAATAGGAGATTGCTTGTACTTAACTTTCTTTCTCTCTCTGGTGGCCTTTAAAATTCTTACTTTGTCATTGGTATTTGCCAATTTACGTATGTGTCTTGGTGTTGCTCTTTAGGGTTTATCTTGTTTTGAACTTTGTATGCTTCTTGGACTTGTATAGTTTTTTTCTTGTCAATATCAGGGAAGTTTTCTGTCATTAGTTCTTCAAACCGGTTTTCTATTTTTTGCTTCTCTTCCTCTCCTTCTGGTCTCCATATTAGGTGAATATTGTTTCATTTTGTGTTGTCCCAAAGCTCCCATAGGCTCTCCTCTTGCTTTTTAAATCTTTCCAGTTGCTTCTGTTTGTGTGTTTTTTTCCCCACCTTATTTCTAATTCACTGATGTGGTCCTCAGCCTCTTCTAGTCTACTGTAATAAGCCTTCCATTGTGTTATTACAGCTATGCCATTCTTTATCTCCTCTTGGTTCCTTTTCATGTTGTTGACATTCTCATTCAGCTCTTTATAATTCTCATTGAGTTGTGTGTATTTGTCAATGAGTTGTGTGTATTTGTCATCCAGTGTTTGAGCATCCTTATAAACATTACTCTCAATTCTTTCTCTGATATATTGCTAGTTTCAATTGCATTTAACTCCCTTTTTGGTGATTTTTCTTTTTTCTTTCCTCTAGGGATTGCTTTTCTGTCTTCCCCTGTTTTGCTGTAATGTTTTAATTGTAGATCCAATTCCTTTCCTACCCAGGTTCTTTTGGGGATGGTGCTACTGGTATGATCTCCCAGTTTTCTTGGGCTTGGTGGTCTAATGCAGATCCCTCCTTGAGCTATTTAGGTTCTCTTGATGTAGACCCGTGAGATGGAAAGGCACAACTGTGTTGTCCAGAAGCCAGCAGCCATGGAAGGGGTGTCCCAATTTTTGCTGTCTTGAGCCCTTGGTTGAAATCATGCATGCCCAGTGGGGACTCACACTGGCACTCAGAAACTTCTGTTGGGGTAATGGGGCTCAGGAGGCCTGAACTCTGGAAAGGTGTGGTTGTGGTGTCCAGAGTTCTATAGTTTTGGGATGGGCAGACTCAGATTTTGCTGCTGCTTCTGTGGTTGGATACACATGTCCTGTGGCAGCTCATAGGGGCACCCATGGTGCATTTGCCATAAGGGTGAACTGGCACACTCTGAAGGGCCCTGGTGCTGAAGCCACAGGATTGTGATATCTGAGGGCAAGTATCCCAGAAAAGGGAGTTCAGGATTTCTACAGCCTAGCTGTGTCCCCCTCCCCAGTTTGTATAAGTGTGTACCCAATGGGGGCTCAGTGAGGTGCCCAAGGGCTGCCTGTGGAGCAGTGGGCTTGGGATGCCTGCATGCTGGAATAGTGTGCAACTATAGTGTTTAGAGTTCTGCAGCTGTGGGATGGAAAGACTCAGTTTTTGCTGCTGCACCTATGGTGGATAGGCACACACTCCCAGGTTTGGCTCACAGGGGCACCTGCATTGCGTTTGCCAGCACAGCACACTGAAGCACTCTGAAGGGCCCTGGCACTGAACCTGAGTAATTGAGGCATCCTGGCAAGTATTCAGGATTAATGAATTCAGAATTTCTACTGCTGGGGGTAGTGCATCCTGTTTGTTCAAGATTGCACCCAGCAGGGGCTCACAGTGACTCCCAAAAGTGCTCAGTGGATATATGGGCTCATGGTGCCTGCTCATTGGAAATGTGTGACTGTGGCGGTACATTTGTTGGCACAGAGATCTGATGCACTTTGACAGGCCCTGGCACTGAAGTTGCACAGCTGGGTTGTCTGTAGGCAGTCATTCAGGAAGAGGGAATTCAGAATTTCTACTGTGGGGCATTGCACTCTTGTCTGTACAAAATCACACCCAACAGGGGCTCACAGTGGCTCCCAAGAGTTGCCTATGTAGTGGTGTGCCCTGGATGCCAGCATACTGGAAATGCGTGAATGTGGTGTCCAGAGGTCTGCCACTGGGGATGAGGATGTTGCACTTACTGGTGCAGGAACAGTGCATCTTTGCAGGTGGAGGTACCAGGGTTCGTGGGTCTGTGGGTGGGGCAGCAAGATTTTGGCTGGAGTGGCTGCCAGGTAGCAGACAGTGTACAAGGTCTGTCTGGTTGGTGGTGCTGATAAGGTCTTAGAAGAGGCCGCTCTCCGTTCAAGATGGCATGGGATCCGTGCCTTAGTCTTGCAGACTGGGGAGTGCCTGCAGCAGTAGTAAGTCTCTCCCTGTCCAAAGAGAGCCTGGTCTGCCAGCCCATGCTGCTCCTACTTGATTTAACTGTCCTTCACTCACTTATACACACCACACACATCCACACACTCTTCTTTCATCCCCTCACTCACTCACTTATCTCCCTCACCTCCATCCTGCCAGCCACCATCTTTCTCCCCTCCTATAAAATTGCTTGAGGAACACTTTTCCTCTGGTTCTTTCAAGGTCCAACCTAGTATATTATGAACTCCTAATAACTAGAAATGAATCAATGTTAATTAAATTGGAAGTGTGAGATATGGGGTGGGCCTCTAAGTAGGAAGAGGACTAACATCTATTCATTATTTGTTGATTATGTATGTGGCAGGCTATATGCTAGATAATTTATATACCTCATCCACACCAATAATGACAGATATTATTACTATTATTATTATTGTTATTATTTTATACATGAGAAAACTCAGACTTCAGAAAGCTAAAACCTTTGGCCAGTCATGTGATAATAAATGACTCTAGTGCTGTTTGATTCCAAAGCCCATATTCAAAGATTGGTAACAGCATGAATTCCTATTAGAAAAGTGTTTATTAAATAAATTATGATATACCTATATGAGCAAATACTGTGCAGTTATAAAAACAGAGTGAGGACTTTATAGACTTTATGTGTAATAACATCCAACATATATATTTTGAAGTATAAAAGGCAAAATGGAGGCTATAAGAATTACAGGTTAACCATTTGTGTTTTAAAAATAGAGTGTATACACACATGTGTATATTGTTCATACATATACAGACTATTTCCAAAAAGACACACCAGGTAACACTGATGGCCTATCCAGAGGGGATCAGTGTAGCTGGGAGACAGAGGTGTGAGACAGGCTTTTCACCATTGCATATCTTAAATTATGACTAATATTAAATAAATAAAATTTCATTTATAAAGTATAATACAATCTTTTTCCACAAAGTGATGCCTTGGAAAAGTTAATCCAGGGCACACCACTCCACAGAGGCCTCACCGGTTTGGGTCAATGGAAAAAGCTTCTGCCCTGGGGTCCATTCTTGTAAAGGACACAAACCTTGGTTGCAAGTTCCTCCCTAGCCTGGGCCCTGGTCCAGGTGTGTGCAGTAGACAACCAATTGATGTGTTTGTCTCACATCAATATTTCTCTCTGTCTTTCCCTCTCTCACTCTCAAATAAATAAATAAATAAATAAATAAATAAATAAATAAACAAATAAATAAATAAAATAAAATAAATCAATGGAAAAATATCCTTGGGTGAGGATAAAAAACAAAAGTTCTGGGAGAGGTAAAGTGGTCAGTATGTCAATGATCAAACTGGGGAACTCCCAGGGTGCCAGAAGCCCCATCCCTTGCACCCATTTCCTGAAACCCTAGTTGTTTCTCTAATTGAGCAACCTCCATTATAATCATCTTTCCATAATGCTGATTGAGGTCACATCTCTTCAAATATAATACCAGAGGGATAGGAGCAGATGGTCTCTAAAATGCCTTTCAGCTCAGACATTTAAAAAACCAAAAATCAAGATGGTATGTCCCAGTATATTTGAAATCTTAGTCTCAAAGAAGATCTTGGGAATTTTGTTTTGTTTGTAACAAAGAAGAGAAATATTTCCATTCTTATTTTCCTCTTAGATGGTCTTAATAAGGGCTCCCTGAGTTGTCACTAAAATGTTTGCTTAAAAATCCCATTGCATTCCTTCTTCAGGCCTCTGGCCTTCTGTGGCCTATGTTCTCCAGGACTATCCTGTTTAGAACACAAGGAAATTGGTCCATTCCAAAACTGAATACAAACAAGCAAGGCTCCTTCTTATGTTTAAAGTTCCCTTCCAGATCTTCTGACCCTAAATATCCCTTTCCTTCTTCCTCACTACTTTCAGGAGAACAGAGGCTCTGTGAGAGACTCCAGGAGGAAGTGACACCCTAACTCCACCCAGCATCCACCTCCAATTCTAGCAATTCATACTAAAAACTTCAGTCCTTGACTCTTTAGAGAGATTTGTGAGCTCCTGCCAAGAGCTATAAATATTTCAACATTCCTTGTTTCCTTGAATGTATATGGCCTGGAATTTGGTCCTTCCTCTCTCTGCACTCTTAGAAAACTGAGGAAAAATAACAAAAAGAACATAGCCAGTCTTTAGCTATAATATAGAAGAATACAGAGGAATGCAGAGTGGAGATGGGGATGGAATGGAGTGGAGAGGTAGAAGGTAGGGAGGAGGGCTAACTCCTCTTCCTGACACATGTAGAGAAATATATAGCTACTAAATTTCTAGAGGCTTGGTAAGGTTATTGGATAATAATAACAACAACAACATCACCTTTTTCCGAATTATAAAGGTCTTTCACATACACAATCTCATTTGACCTTCATAGTTCTAAAAAAATAAATACTATTAATCTCATTGTGCAGTTGAGAACACTGAAGCTTTGAAAGCTGATATGACTTCTTCAGGGCAAAACAACTAAAAAGAGACAGTTTCTCTGGCCATTTTTGGACCAAAAGTTTATGACTCTGTGTAGAGGAAGATGACATGACTGTTGGAATTTTGTTTTGCTAAATTCTTTCTTGGTCATCTCCTTTTATACTTTAGTCATAGAATATTCTGAGGCTACAGGAATGAAAAAACACTGCAGCAGTCCCCTTGGTAACTACTACCCCCATCTTCACTATGTATTAAGAAATATCCAAAAGTAGGAGTTCTGGCCTCAAACCCTGTGGGTTCAAATCATGGCTCAGCCATTATTAGCTATATGAGCATAAGCAAGTTAACATCTATGCTGTCTCTTGACATAGGAAATAGTGAAAATAACGGTATCTACCTCTTAAGGATGTAAAGAATTAAAATAAGTTGGTACATGTAAAGTGCACAGAGTTAATTGCTAAATGCCAAATAAGTGTTAGCTATTACTACTATTACTACTACTACTACTACTACTACTACTACTACTACTACTACTAGAGGCCTGGTGTATGAAATTTGTGCACTGGAGGGGGTGTACCTCAGCCCCGCCTTCACCCACTCCAATCTGGGACCCCTCCGGGGATGTCCGACTGGGATCGGGCCTAAACGGCCAGTCAGACATCCTCCTCACAATCCAGAACTGTTTGCTCCCAACTGCTTGCCTGCCTGCCTGCCTGATTGCCCCTAACCACTTCTGCCTGCCAGCCTGATCACCCCCTAATCACTCCCCTGCCAGCCTGGTCACCCCTAACTGTCCTCCCTTGCAGGCCTGGTCACCCCCAACTGCCTTCCCCTTCTGGCCTACTCACCCCTAAATGCCCACCCTTGGCAGCCTGGGTGCCCCTAATTGCCCTCTCTTGCTAGCCTGGTCTCCCCTAACTGCCCTCTCTCCTGCTGGCCATCTTGTGGTGGCCATCTTGTATCCACACAGCCATCTTGTGTGTTGGAGTGATGGTCAATTTTCATATTACCTCTTTATTATATAGGATTATTATTACTAGTGACCCGGTGCACGAATTTGTGCAGATTGAAAGGAAATTAATTCCATGGCCCCTCCCTGGTTGGCCACACGTAGGTTGGTGCCATGGTTCGAAGGGCATCTGGCAGGTGGGGTCCCTCTGCCTGGCCTGTGGGGATAAGGCCAAAACCAGCTCTCTGAAATCCCCTGAGGAGTCTTGGAGTGTGAGAGGGCAATCTACAAAGTTGCTGTTGTACAGGGTGTGGAATGCAAATGCAAGTGTGCAGTAAACCAGATTTGAGGCTAACAGTGCCCTAGCAACAACATAACCCACAGCCAAAGGTAGAATGGTCTGGCCCCTCAAGGAATTGGGATCACTCCACTCTGGTTTTGGTGTGTGTTTCCCAAGAAATGCTGCTGCCCAGTCACTGCAGTTTGGCAGCTCCTGCATTGAGCCTCTGCCCCCTGATGGTCAGTGTATATCAGAACTACTGGTCAGACGGACTCTTAGCATATTAGCCTTTTATATACATATATAGACTAGAGGCCTTATGCACGAAGATACATGCAAGAATGGGTCTTCCTTTCCCTGGCTGCAGGCACCAACTTCACTCCAACCCAGAGCTGCCTTTCTGCCTTTGCTCCCATCTGGAGCAACCTTTCCACCTTCCCACACTGCCCAGAGGCCTGGAGAAGCTGAGGAGGTGCTGAACACCTGCAACCCATACCTGGCTGCTCGGTGCCTGTATAAGCAAATTAATCCACCACCTTTTTTTGTGTTAAGTTTCATGCTCACTCCTGAATGGCTGGTGGGCATTGTGAGGTACGGTCAATTTGCATTTCTCTTTTATTAGTGTGGCTACTTAAAATAAGTAAATGTTTTAAAAAATCACATTGTGGAATGCAGCATCCTAATTATCAGTAGGATGTGTGCTTTTTTATTTTTTTAAATAAGTCTTTATTGTTCATATTACAATTGTTCCTCTTTGTTCTCCCCATAGCTCCCTTCCACCTGGTTCCCACCCCACCCCATACCCTTACATCCTCATTGTCATCCTCCCTAAGTATTGGATATTTGTCCAGTCTATTCCCACACCCCCACATCCCCATCCCCCTGAGAATTGTCAGTCCACTCCCTTTCCATGGCCCCGATTCTATTATATTCATCAGTTTACTCTGTTCATCATATCTTTTATTCACTCAATTTTTATTTTATTTTTTTATTTAAAAAGTATAATCTTTTATTTCTTTTTTATTGTTTTAATTGATGTATTACATATATACATATCTTCCCATTGCCCTCCCCCTCCCAGGCATACCCCAAGCCCCCAGGGTATTCTGTTCACTGGTTATGTTTATATGCCGGCATAAAGTCTTTTGGTTGATCTCTTATCTACCCACCTCTCCTTAAAATTCCAGCTGTAATTTGAAAGTCTGTTTGATGCTTTACTGCTTCTGTGTCTATCCTTTTGTTCATCAATTTATAATGTTCTTTATTATGCACAAATGAGTGGGATCATGTGGTGTTTCTCCTTCATTGCCTAGCTTATTAAACTTAGCATAAGGCTCTCCAGTTCCATCCAGAATGCTGCAAATGGTAAGAATTCCTTCTTTTTTATGGCAGCATAGAGTTCCATTGTGTAGATGTACCATAGCTTTCTGGTCCACTCATCTGCTGACAGGCACCTAGGCTGTCTCCAAATTGCAGCTATTGTAACTTGTGCTGCTATGAACATAGAGGTGCATAAATCCTTTCTGATTGGTATTTCTAATTTCTTACGACATATTCCTAAGAGTGGGATTGCTGGGTCAAATGGGAGTTCCATTTTTAGTTTCTTGAGGAAACTCCATAGAGTTCTCCACAGTAGCTGCACAAGTCTGCATTCCCACCAACAGTGCACAAGAGTTCCTTTGTCTCCACATCCTCGCCAACACTTGTCGTTTGTTGATTTGTTGATGATTGCCATTCTTACAGGTGTAAGATGGTATTGCATTGTCCTTTTGATTTGCATCTCTCGGATAATTAGTGACTTTGAACATGTATTCATGTGTCTCGTGCCCTTCCTTCTGTCATCTTTCGAAAAGGTTCTATTTAGGTCCATTACCCATTTTTTTCATTGAATCGTTTATCTTCCTTTTAACAAATTGTATAAGTTGGCTGTAGATGTTGGAGATTAAACTTTATCAGTGATTACATTTGCAAATATGTTCTCCCATACAGTGGTCTTTCTTGTTGTTTAGTGGATAGTTTCTTTTGCTGTACAAAAGCTTTTTATTTTGATATAGTCCAATTTGTTTATTTTTTCTTTAGCTTCCATTGCCTTTGGAGCAGTATCAGTGAAGAAGTTCTTTTGGCATATGTCTGAGATTGTGCTACCTGTGGAATCCTCTAATATTTCTATGGTTTCCCTTCTAGTGTTTAAGTCCTGTATCCATTTTGAGTGTATTTTTGTATTTGGTGTAACTTGGTGGTCCAGTTTCATTTTTTTGCATGTATCTGTCCAATTTTCCCAACACCATTTATTGAAGAGGCTATCTTGGCTCCATTGTATGTTCATGCCTCCTTTGTCAAATATTAGTTGAGCATAGTGGTTTGGGTGGATATCTGGGTTCTCTATTCTATTCCATTGGTCTATATGGTCTGTTCCTGTGCCAGTACAGGGCTGTTTTGAGAATAGTTGCTTTGTAATATAGCTTGAAATCTGGTATTGAAATCCCACCTACTTTATTCTTCTTTCTCAGAATTGCTGTGGCTATTCGTGGTCTTTTTTTGTTCCACATGAATCTATGAAGAATTCTTTCTAGGTCTCTGAAATATGTCATTGGTATTCTAGTGGGTAGTGCATTGAATCTATAGACTGCTTTGGGTAGTATGAACATTTTAATGATGTTGATTCTACCAATCATTGAGCACGGTATGCTCTTCCATTTGTTAACATCTTTCTCTATCTCTTTTTTTCAGTGTCCTGTACTTCTCTCCATATGGGTCTTTCACATCCTTAGTTAGGTTTATTCCTAGGTATCTTAATTTATTTGGTGCGATGGTAAATGGGATTGTTTTTTGAGCCTCTCTTTCTGTAATTTCATTATCAGTGTATAGAAATGCCACAGATTTCTTGGCATTAATTTTGTATCCTACTACATTGGTGAATTCATTTATGAAGTCAATTAGTTTAGAGATGGAGTCCTTCAGGTTTTTTATGTACAGTATCTTGTCATCTGCAAATAAGGACAGCTTTACTTCTTTTCCAATTTGGATGCCTTTTATTTCTTCGTCTTGTCTAATTGCAAAGGCAAATAATTCCAGTACTATGAAAAACAGGAGAGGTGAGAGTGGACATCCCTATCTTGTTCCTGTTCTTAGGGGAAATGGTTTTAGTTTTTGCCCATTGAGTATGACGTTAGCTGTGGGTTTATCATATATGGCTTTTATGATGTTGAGGTATGATCCTTCAATTCCCACTTTGCTGAGAGTTAATATCAAGATTTTGTCAAATGCTTTTTGTGCATCAATTGATATGACTATGTGATTTTTATCTCTCAATTTGTTTATGTGATGTATCACATCTATTGATTTGTGGATATTGTACCATCCCTGCATTCCTGGGATGAATCTTACTTGGTGATGATGTATGATCTTTCTGATGTACTGCTGGATCCGATTTGCTAGAATTTTGTTGAGGATTTTGGGATCTATGTTCATGAGAGATATTGGCTTATAATTCTCTTTCATTGTGTTGTCTTTATCTGGTTTTGGTATTAGGGTGATATTTGCTTCATAGAAGGTGTTTGGAAGTGTTCCCTCTTCTTGAATGTTTTTGAATAATTTGAGGAGTATAGGTTTTAATCCTTCCTTGAATGTTTGGTAAAATTCCCCTGTGCAGCCATCTGGTCCCGGGCTTTTATTTGCTAGAAGTTTTTTGATGACTGTTTCAATTTCTTCCATAGTTATTGGACTATTGAGATGTTTGGATTCTTCCTGATTGATTTTTGGAAGGTTATATTTTTCAAGGAATATGTCCATTTCTTCCAGTTCGTCCAATTTGTTGGAACAGAATTGTTCACAGTATTTTTTAACAATCCTTTGTATTTTGCCTGGGTCTGTTGTTATTTCTCCTCTTTCATTTCTGATTTTGTTTATTTCGGTCTTCTCTCTTTGCTTCTTGGTGAGCCTGGCTAGAGGTCCATCGATTTTGTTTATCCTTTCAAAGAACCAGGTCTTGGTTTTGTTGATCTTTTGAATTGTTTCTTTGGCCTCCATGTTGTTTATCTCTGCTCTGGTCTTTACTATTTCCATCCTTCTGCTTATACTGCGCTTTTCTTGTTGATCTCTTTCGAGCTCTTTGAGTTGTAGGGTTAGGTAATTTATTACCATTGTTTCCTTTTTTTTTTTTTGCAGTAGGCTTGTAGGGCTATGAACTTACCTCTCAAGACTGCTTTCACTGTCCCATAAATTTTGTATTGTAGTGTTGTCATTGTCATTTGTTGCCATGATGTTTTTATTTCTTCCTTGATCTCTCAGGGTACCTAGTCATTGTTTAATAGCATGGTGTTTAGTCTCCATATGTTTGATTTTTTTAATATTATTTTTATTATAGTTGATTTCCAGTTTTATGCCACTGTGGTCTGAGAAAATGCTTAATATGATTTCTATCTTCTAGAATTTGAAGGGACTTTTCTTATGACCCAACATATGGTCTATCTTTGAAAATGACCCATTTGCACTAGAGAATAATGTATATTCTGTGGCTTTGGGGTGAAATGTTATGAAGATGTCAATTAATTCCATCTGGTCTAGTGAGTCATTTATGATTGATGTTTCTTTGCTGATTTTTTGTTTAGAGGATTTGTCCAATGGTGACAGTGGGGTATTAAAGTCTCCTACTATAATTGTATTGCTGTCAATCTCTCCCTTAATATCCTCCAGGAGTTTTTATCAGTATTTAGGTGCCCCTTATAGGGTGTGTATATGTTTACTGGAGTTATTTCTTCTTGTTGGATTATTCCCTTTAGTATTGTGAAGTGGACTTCTTTATCTCTTCTTATGTCCTTCACTTTGAGATCTAATTTCTTAGATATAAGTATTGCAACCCCAGCTTTTTTTTTTTCATTTCCATTTGCCTGAAAAACCATCTTCCATCCCTTCACCCTCAATCTGTGTGCATCTCTTTTCCTAAGGTGGGTTTCTTGCAGACAGTAGATATATGGATCATGTTTTCTTATTCAATCAGTTACCCTATGTCTTTAGATTAGAGCATTTATCCCGTTTACATTTAAAGTTATTATTGATAAGTCCTTATCTGTCGCAATATTTAGTCTTTACCCCTGATTTTCTTCTTTGCTTCCTATTTCTTTTTATTAATGCAGACCCTTTAACATTTCTTGCATTGCTGGTTTGGTGGTAATATATTCCCTTAGTCCTTTTTTGTCTGTGAAGCTTCTGATTTCATCTTCAATTTTCATCGAAAGCCTTGCAGGGTATGGTATTCTTGGATTCAGACCCTTCCTTTGCATGACTTTGTATATTTCATTCCCTTCTGGCCTGATGAGTTTCTGTTGAGAAAACAGCAGCTAGTCTTATGGGGGTTCCTTTGTAGGTAACTTTCTGTTTCTCTCTGGCCGCTTTTAAGATTCTTACTTTGTCATTGGTGTTTGCCAATTTAATTATAATGTGCCTTGGTGTTGGTTTTGGGGGGTTCCTTTTTCGTGGGACTCTGTGAGCTTCCTGGATTTGTGTGGCTTTTTTCTTTCCTATATTGGGCAAGTTTTGTGTCATTATTTCTACAAACAGGTTCTCTAATCCTTGCTCAGTTTCCACTCTTTCTAGAACCCCAATGATGCAGATGTTGTTTTGTTTCGTGTTATCCCAATGTTCCCTTAGGCTCTCCTCTTGTTTTTTAATTTTTTTTCTAGAAGCTGCTGTACTTGGGTATTTTTTCCTACCGTGTCTTCTAGCTCACTTATGCAGTCCTCTGCTTCTTCTAGTCTATTTTTGATGCTTTCTATTGAGTTCTTTATAGCAGCAATGTCATTTTTCATTTCTTGATTTTTCTGCATTTCTTCTAGGTTTTTCTGCATTTCTTCTTCCTTCTTCTTCATTTCCTCTTGAGTCTTCCTCATTTTCTCTTGGGTCTTCTTCATTTCCTCTTGGCTCTTACTCACATTGTTGATTTTGTATTCCATTCTTTACATCCACCTTATGATCATTTCTCTGAACTCTTTCCCTAGAAGGCTTATTTCTGCTTCTATTTCATTTATTTTCTTTTCTGGAGATACCTGCCTTTTTGTCTTATGCGGGCCTTTTCTTTTTCTGCCCATGGTATTTCTTCTCTGGGTGTCTGGTTATGTAGTTCTCTCTCCTACATTGATTCAAACGCACAAACTACAACACGAACAGGTACAACACACAAGGCACTCGTCCCAGGCGAAAACTGACCTTTCCATGTGCCGTGTGGATCTCATCTGAGTCTGCGTGTCTGCGCCGATTGGAGAGCGATGTTCTGGGTCCCAGGCTGTTCTGTGAGTGCTTCAGCTGTAGCTTTGAGACAGCCGCAGACATCCACCTCCCTCTGAAAGATACAATGAGCTTTCTTGTTGTTTTGTTGATGGTTTCATTTGCTGTGCAAATCTTTTTATTTTATGTAGTCCCATTTGTTGATTTTTTCTTTAGCTTCCATTGCCGTTGGAGCAGTATCAGTGAAGAAATTCTTTTGGCATATGTCTGAGATTGGGCTGCCTGTGGATTCCTCTAGTATTTTTTAGGTTTCTAGTGTTATGTTTAAATTCTGTATCCATTTGGACATCATTTTTGTATATTGTGTAAGTTGGTCGTCTAGTTTAATTTTTTTGCATGTATCTGTCCAATTTTCCAACATCATTTATTGAAGAGGCTGTCTTGACTCCATTGTATGTTCATGACTCCTTTGTCAAATATTAATTGAGCATAGTGGTTTGGGTGAATGTTTGGATTCTCTATTCTATTCCATTCGTCTATATGTCTGTTCTTGTGCCAGTACCAGGCTGTTTTGAGAACAGTTGCTTTGTAATATAGCTTGAAATCTGGTATTGATATCACACCTACTTTATTCTTCTTTCTCAGAATTGATGTGGCTATTTGGGGTCTTTTTCTGTTCCATATGAATCTTTCAAGAGTACTTTCTAGGTCTGTGAAATATGTGGTTGGTATTTTAATGTGTAGTGCATTGAATCTATAGATTGCTTTGGGTAGTATGGATATTTTAATGACGTTGATTCTCCCAATTCATGAGCATGGTATGCACTTCCATCTGTTTATGTCTTCCCATATCTCTTTTTTCAGTGTCCTGTAGTTTTCTGTGTATAGGTCTTTTACCTTCTTACTTAGGTTTATTCCTAGGTATCTTAATTTTTTTGGTGCGATGGTAAATGGGAATGCTTTTTTAGTCTCTCTTTCTCTAATTTCACTATTAGTGTACAGAAATGCCACAGATTTCTTGGCATTAATTTTGTATCCTGCTATATTGTCAAATTAATTCCTTAAGTCTATTAGTTTTTGGATGGAGTATTTTGGGTTTTTTATGTACAGTCTCATGTCATCTTCAAATACGGACAGTTTACTTCTTCTTTTCCAAAATTTTAAAGCCTTTTATTTCTTCTTCTTGTCTAATTGCAATGGCTAATACTTTCAGTACTATGTAAAACAGGAGTGGTGAGAGTGGGCATCCCTGTCTTGTTCCTGTTCTTAGGGGAAATGGTTTTAGTTTTTGCCCATTGAGTATGATGTTAGCTGTGGGATTATCATATATGGCTTTTATGATGATGAGGTATGATCCTTCTATTCCCACCTTGCTGAGAGTTTTTGCAAGAAAGTATGTTGGATTTTTTCAAAACCTTTTTCTGCATCAATTGATATGACTATGTGATTTTTATCTCTCAATTTGTTTATGTGATGTATCACGTTTATTGATTTGTGGATATTGTACCATCCTTGCATCCTGGGATAAATCCTCCTTGATCATGGTGTATGATCTTTCTGATGTACTGCTGGATATGACTTGCTAGAATTTTATTGTGGATTTTGGCATCTATGTTCATGAGAGATATTGGCCTATAATTTTCTTTCATTATGTTGTCTTTATCTGGTTTTCATTCTAGGGTGATGCTGGCCTCATATTAGGAGTTTGGAAATGTTCCTTCTTCTTGAATATTTTTGCATAGTCTGAAGAGGATAGGCTTTAATTCTTCCTTGAAAGTCTAGTAAAACTATCTTGTATAGCCATCTGGTGTCAGGTATTGTTTGCTGGAAGCTTTTTTTGATTGCTTCAATTTTTTCCATAGTTGTTGGACTATTGAGATGTGTAGATTCTTCCTGATTGAGTTTTGAAAGGTTATATTTTTCAAGGAATATGTCCATTTCCTGTAGGTTGTCCAATTTGTTGGAATAGAGTTGTTCATAGTGTTTTTAAACAATCCTTTTTATTTTGGCGAGGTCTGTTGTTATTTCTTACCTTTCATTACTAATTTTGTTGATTTGAGTCTTCTCTCTTTGCTTCATGGTGAGCCTGGCTAGAGGTCCATCAATCTTGTTTATTCTTTCAAAGAACCAGTTCTTGGTTTTGTTGATCTTTTGAATTATTTCTTTGGTCTCCATGTTGTTTACCTCCGCTCTGATCTTTACTATTTCCTTCCTACTGCTTACACTGGACTGTTCTTGTTGTTGTCTTTCTAGCTCTTTGAGTTGTAGGGTTAGGTAATTTATTACCATTTTTCTGTTTTTTGTTGTTGTTTTTTCAGTAGGCTTGAAGAGCTATGACTGCTTTCACTTTTTCCCATAAATTTTGTATTGTTGTGTTGTCATTGTAATTTGTTGCCATGTTGTTTTTTCATTTCTTCCTTGATCTCTCTGGTTACCCTGTCATTGTTTAATAGTATGCTGTTTAGTTTCAATGTGTTTGATTTCTTTATATTTTTCTATTGTAATTAATTTCCAGTTTTATGCCACTGTGGTCTGATAAAATGCTTGATATGATTTCTATCTTCTTTAATTTGAAGAGACTTTTCCTATGATCCAACATATGGTCTATCTTTGAAAATGACCCATGTGCACTGTAGAAGAATGTATATTCTGTGGCTTTGGGGTGAAATGTTCTGAAGATGTCAATTGATTCCATCTGGTCTACTGAGTCATTTAGGATTGATGTTTCTTTGCTGATTTTTTGTTTAGAGGATTTGTCCAGTGATGACAGAGAGGTATTAAAGTCTCCTACTATGATTGTATTGCTGTCAATCTCTCCCTTAATATCCTCCAGGTCACTCGATTTTTTGATTCACTTGTTGACAGATATGTATTTGTTGTCACTTTGTTGTTCATAATTTTTATCTTTACCCTCTTCTTCTTCTTCCTCTTCTTAAAGACTACCCTTCAGCATTTCATATAATACTGGTTTGGCTGTTATGAACTCCTTCAGCTTGTTCTGACCTGTGAAGCTCTTTATCTGCCCTTTAATTCTAAATGAATTTTGCTGGGTAGAGTAATATTGGTTGTAAGTCCTTGCTATTCATCACTTTGAGTATTTCTTGCCTCTCCTTTCTGGTTTGCACAGTTTCTGTTGAAAAATCAGCTGACAGTTATATGGGTACTCCTTTGTAGGCAACTAACTGCTTTTCTCTTGCTGCTTTTAATATTGTCTCTTTGTCTTTTCCCCTTGGCATTTTAATTATGATGAGTCTTGGTGTGGTCCTCTTTGGATTCCTCTCTCTTTTTTTTTTTTTTTGGTTCTCTGCATTTCCTAGACTTGTAAGTCTATTTCTTTCACCAACAGGGGAAGTTTTCTGTCATTATTTCTTCAAATAGTTTTTCTTTCTTTCTTTTTAAAAAATATATTTTATTATTTTTCCACAGAGAGGAAGGGAAAGGGATAGAAAGCTAGAAGCTTTGATGGGAGAGAAACATCAATCAGCTGCCTCCTGCACACACCCCCACTGGGGATGTGCCCACAACCAAGGCACATGCCCTTTACTGGAATCGAACCTGTGAACTTTCAGTATGCAGGCCCACACTCTATCCACTGAGCCAAACCGGTTTCGGCTCTTCAAATAGTTTTTCAATAACTTGCTCTCTCTCTTCTTCTACACCCCCATAATTCAGATGTTGGTACGCTTGAAGTTGTTCCAGAGGCTCTTTACACTATATTCATATTTTTGGATTTTATTTTCTTTTTGCTTTTCTGGTTGAGTGTTTTTGGCTTTTTCATATTTCAAATCTTTGACTTGATTCTTGGGATTCTCTAGTTTGCTGTTGGATCTCTATTATTCTTTATGTCAGTCAGTGTATGCTTAATCTCTAATTGGTCCTTTTTCATATATTTGAGGGTCTCACTGTATTTCTTGGAGGTTTCTAGAATATTCTTGAGTAACCTTATAACAGTGATTTTGAACACATGCTATGTACAGTAGTTTACTTTCCTCCATTTGTTTCATTTGCGATCTGTTTCTTTGTCTCTGCATTTTTGCTGCTTCCCTGTGTTGATAACATGGCTTTGTATGCTAGGAGACCTATAGAGCCCAATGGCTTGACCTTCCCAGTCACCTAAGGTGGAATCTCTTGGTGCACCCCTTTTTGGGCTGTGTGCAAAGTCTTATTGTAGTTAAGTCTTAATTGCTGTTGGTATCACTGGACAGAATTGACCTCCACCAGTTGTGTCTACAATGGGAGAACTACTGTGCTGGAAACACTGTTATGGGGCAAGAGTTGCTTCAGTGGGGCTTTGGCACTCACTGAATCTGCCCATGATTGTATCTCTTATGGATCTGAAGAGTTGAAATCTGGTGTGGTCTCACTTTGACCACTGGATGCACTGGCTCTTGGATCTCAAAGGAGGTGCAATGTCAACCCCTACCTGAGGCCACCCTGCAGGAGCTACAGAGAGATCTGCAGATTCCTCCTCTTCGTTTGGGGTTTGGAGGTTCCCAGATGAGGCACAGCTGTGAAGCAATGCAGGCTGCTGATGATCCTTACACCTTCTTTTGGAAGCTCTGGGGTTCTTGATCCTGCTGCAGTTTGTTAGGTTAGGTTGCAAAAGGACCCGGGCATTCATATGCAAATGCATCTGCATATAGCTTAGATGTGGTATGGTTTCAGGGAATCATGGGGTGGTGCAAAACAGCAATGTTTGCCTGTTGGACCTGCTGTGGATAAGTCCCTGGGTGTTTGTGTCCCATGGCCCAGTGCAAGAACAATGAATGCTATGACCACCTCTGAGAGAAAGCTACCCTAGTGTTACACCGATGCCAGACAGTCCAGTTTCTCTCCATATGAGTCTGGGTTCCCAGAGTCTCGCCCAGTACTGGAATTTAGAGCAGTCATGAATTTCTATTTCTCTCCCAATTGAAAAAGACCACATCATATCCAGTTGCCAGCCCGTTTCTGGGCATGCCTCTGTACCTTTTCTCCTCTGCACCTCTGCACCTCCTACCAGTCTAGATGCATTTTTCTCTTTCCTTCGTGTTGTAGAACTTTCACTCAGCCAGTCTTCCCATGTTTCTGGATAATATCCGTTATTTTCTTTTAGTTGTAATTGTGATGTGGTTGTGTGAGAGAGCAAGTTCATGTGTTTACCTATGCCGCCATCTTAGTTTCTCCATCTAGGATGTGTGATTTGTGTCTTTTCCCCAGTAACAAGGAAGGGTTAAAGAAAGTAATTTCCATACTTCTATTCAGTCCCCTTGGGGTTAGTGCCAACCCCACATGAAGAAACAGAAGAGTTTCTTCTTTGTGATAAGCTCAGTGACCTGGACAAGTGACTGAACCTGTGACCTCAGTCTCATAGATACCAAGTTCTAAGCAACTATGCTAACTGACCCAAACAGACATCACACAGCTATACACATGTACCCATAAGTCTGGACATATGGGTGCATGCACATAACCATTCAACCTGGGTAAGAGAATATGCAGGGAATCCACAAGATAAGTTTGGAAAGAGACTGGTAGAGACTTATTTTTCAGTGACAGTTCCCTTCAGCTGCATAGAACCAGAGAAGCAACTAACTTGAAACTTCACTTCCTCACTCTCCACCCCCCACTGAAGGCACTTTTGACTCTAATTAGGACTTGAGCATCCACCTCCTCCCTTCTTCAACTTCTTTAACATGAATTTTCCATTTGTTTTACAAGAAGAGAGATGATAGTGGCTCAAATAGAATGAAAACTTCTATCCAGAATTCTTGAAGCTACTGAAACCCAGTCTTAACTCTCTGAAAGTACAGTTGGCCTAGGAGATGAGGAATAATGAGGGTGAATATTTGAAGAGCAAGGGATACAACTGACCAGGATCATTTCTAATACAGTGGTAACTCGAGATACAAGTGCCCTAACATACGAGATTTTTGAGATACGAGCCATCGAACGAGCAATTTTTGCTTTGAAATACGAGCAACATTTGAGATAGGAGTAATCGCGTGGATCAGCCGGCTGCACACGACCCACCAGTTTACCATGACTCGAGCGTCTTATAGTTTCCCATGCCTCAAGGTTACAGAACGAATTAAACTTGCATCTCGAGGTACCACCGTACTATTGGATAAGACCTACTATAATACTATCTCCTTGGCTGGGCCCTGGAGCTATGGAAAGAAAAGATGTGAAAAAGAGAAAAAGGGTTTCATAGCAGCTATCTTGCTGCAAAAATCCAGAGGTGATGGCTTCCACACGCTTGAGTGCCGCATAGAAAGTCATCCTTCCCCCAGGAAATGGAGAATAAGACAGAGGAGAAAGGAGAAAATGGAAGAAATGGCTCTGTGAGATGTGTAGGATTGGGCCTGAGATCCAGTCTGCAGTTGGGCCTGTGCAACATCCAAAACCACAGTTGTTCCTCTAATTGAGCAAGGGAAGGAAAGAGAAGAGGGAACAATACTGGGAGGAAGGGAAGTGCCATATCTAGCAAATGTGATACAAATGCACAATAAAAGCAGGAGGAGCCAAGAAAATATGTGGTTTGCTCAGAACAAAAGACTTACATAGAATGAAACTAAAGGGATGGAAAAAAAATTTCCAGGCAAATGGAAATGAAAAAATGCTGGGTTAGCAATACTCATATCTGACAAAATAGACTTCAAAATGAAGGCCATAACAAGACACAATGAAGGATACTTCATAATACTAAAAGGATTGATACAACAAAAGGATATAACTCTGGTTAACATATGCGTGTAACACAGGAGCATATATATATATATATATATATATATATATATATATCTTGAAGTATTTGAAGGGAGATGGAGACCAAAAATCAACAAGGAAACAGCAATCCTAAACAATATACACCATCAGATGTAATTGATTGACATTTACAGAACATTTCACCCCAGAGCTCCAGAATATATATTCTTCTCAAGTACACATGAAACATATTCAAAGATAGATGATTTGTTAGACCAAATTCAAGAAGAAGGAAATCATATCAAACATCTTGGATCACATTGGCATGAAACTTGAAATAAACTACAATAAAAATATTCAAAAACATTCAAATACATGGAGGCTAAAGAGCATGTTATTAAACAATTAATGGTTATTAACAAGATCAAGCAAGAAATAAAAAATTTTCCTGGAAACAAATAAAAATGAACACACAACAACTCAAAATGTATGGGACACAGTGAAAGCAGTCCTGAGAGGGAAGTTCATAGCACTATAGGCCTACCTCAAGAAACAAGAAAATTTTCTAATAGACTATCTAACTGTACAACTTGAAGAATTAGAAAGAGAATAGCAAGAAAAGCCCAAAGTACAAGGAAGGAGTTAATAAGGATCAGAGCAGAAATAAATGACATAGAGACACCCCCAAAAAAGATACAAAAGAACTATAAAGCCAAGAGATGATTTTTTAAAAAGATAAACAAGATTGATGGACCTTTAGTCAGACTCATCAAGAAACAAAGAGAAAGGACCCAAATAATCAAAATCAGAAACAACAGGGGCAAAATAACAACTGACCCCACATAAATACAATGGATTGTTTAAAAATACTATGAACAACTATGTTCCAACAGGCTAGACAACCGGGATGAAAAGGACATATTCCTAGAAAAATGCAATCTTCCAAAACTCAATCAGGAATAATAAGAAAACCTGAATAGGCCAATAACTACTGATAAGATAAGAGAAGTAAAAAACAAACAAACAAACAAATAAACAAAAAACTCACAGCAAACAAAATCCCTGGTCTGGATGGTTTCACAGGGAAGTTTTACTAAACATTCAAAAATAACTAACACCTATACTCCTCAAACCATTCCAAAAAGTGCAAGAGAAAGGAATAATTCCAAGCTCTTTTTATGAAGTTAGCATTAGTCTAATTCTAAAACCAGACAGACACCACAAAGTAAGAGAATTACAAGTCAAAATCCCTGATGAACACAGATACTAAAACCCTCAAAAATATTAGCAAATCAAATCTAGCAATGCATTAAAAATATCAGATACCATGACCAACTGGGATCTATTCTGAGAATGCAAGGCTGGTACAATAGTCACGAATCAATAATTGTGATGCATCACATAAAAAAATTGGAAGACAAAAAAATCACATGATCATATCAATTGACACTGAAAAAGCATTAGACAAAAGCCAGTATGCTTGTTTTCATAAAAATTCTCAATAAAGTGGGAATAGAGGGATCATACCTCAACATAATAAAGGCCATATATGATATGCCTATAGCCAACATCATAGTCAATGGACAAAAACTAAAACCATTTCCTTTAAGAACAGGAATAAGACAAGGATGTCTGCTTTCACCACTCTTATTCAACACTAGGGGCTCAGTGCATGAAAACTGTGAATGGGTAGGGTCAGGGCCAATAAGTACCTTTTGGCTGCCAGCTGGGGCCTCCCTTCCCCAGCTGTTGGCTGCTGGCTGCTGGCTGAGGCCTTCCTTTATTTTTTCACCGCGCCCCCCCCCCAGTGGTCAGCACACATCATAGCAAGTGATAGAACTCTCGGTCAAACTCCCATGGAGACACTTTGTGTGTGTGTGTGTGTATATATATATATATATATATAGATATACATATATATATATTACTGGAATATATATATATAGTACTGGAAGTCCTAGTCACAACAATCAGACAAAAAGAAGAAATAAAAGGCATCCAAATTGGAAAATGAAAGTAAAACTGTCATTATTCACATATGACATGATATTATACATAGAAAACCCTTAAGACTCCACCAAAAACTACTATATCCTGCAACATAGCAAGATGCAAAATTAACACCCATGAATCTATGGCATGTTTGTACACCAATAATGAACTCTCAGAAATAGAAACTTTTACCACTGCAACAAAAAAATTAAGATACTTAAGATATTCCAAAAGAAAGAGAGAGAGAGAGAGAGAGAGAGAGAGAGAGAGAGAGAGAGAGGATATAAACAAGTAGAAGAATATGCCAAGTTCATGGATTGGTAGAATCAAATTATTTTAGTATCCATACTACCCAAAGCAATCTGCTGATTCAATGCAACCCCTATTAAAACACCAATGATATATTTCACAGATCTAGAACAAATACTCCAAAATTTTATAGGTAACAACAACAACAACAACAACAACAACAAAAGATCCGGCATAACCATAGCAATCTTGAGAAAGAAAAACAAAGTTGGAGGCATCACAGGACGAGATACCAAGTTATACTATAAAGACTCTGTAAACAAAACAGCATAGTACTGTCACAAGAACAGGCATATAGATCAATGGAACAGAACAGAGAACCCAGAAGTTAACCCAAGACATTATGCTCAATTAATGTTTGACAAAGGAGGCAAGAGCACACGATGGAATAAAGACAGTCTTTTCAATAAACGGTGTTGGGAAAATTGAACAGGTATATGCAAAAAAATGATACTAGATTATCAACTTATACCATACACAAGAATAAACTCAAAGTGATAAATAACTTAAATGTAAGTTTTGAAACCATAAAAATCTTAGGAGAAACTATAGGCAGCAAAATTTCACCATCTCTTGTTGCAATATGTTTACAGATACATCTCCTATGGCTGTGGTAGGCAAACTGTGGCTTGCAAGCCACATGCAGCTCTTTGGCCCCTTGAGTGTGGCTCTTCCACAAAATACCACGGCCTGGGTGAGTCTATTTTGAAGAAGTGGTGTTAGAAGAAGTTTAAGTTTAAAAAACATGGCTCTCAAAAGAAATTTCAATCATTGTACTGTTGATATTTGGCTCTGTTGACTAATAACTTTGCCGACCACTGTCCTAGGGCAAAGGAAACGAAGAAGAAAATTTAAAAATGGGGACTACATCAAAATAAAAAGTTTCTACATACAAAATAAACCATCAACATAATGAAAAGAGAGCCCCCTGCATGGGAGAATATATTTGCCAATGATACATCCGAAAAGGGTTTAATTTCCAAAATATATAAGGAACTCGAGGAACCAAGATGGCAGCATAGGTAAACACATACACTGCTGCCTCGCACAACAATTTCAAAACTACAACTAAAAGACAGAACAGACATCATCCAGAACAACAGAAAAGCTGGCTGAGTGGAAATTCTACAACTAGAAGGATAGAGAGGGACTCACAGAGACCCAGAGGAGCTACAAAAAGCTGAGGTATGGAGACATGCACGTGGAGAGCGCAGCTGCTGGAGTACCTGGCTGGCTTTCTCTGGAGGGAGACTCCCAATGGCATTGAACCCCTTATCCTATGACACTAAACCCCAGGTCCAGCCAAAACTCATATGGGGGGAGTTTGGACTGTGAAAAGGGAGAAGTGCACGGAAATTGGGGGAGTCACAAGAAAGCAGAAGTCCGGCGGAATGTGCAGCACTGCACCCAGAAGACCGACTGCTGATTGTGCCGCTGGCTTTCACAAGAGGGAGGGAGACAAGGCATCCCAACTGCGTCACTTCTAACTCCACTAAATCCCAGATTTATATGGTCCTGGAGTGCAGGGGAGCTGGAAAGGCAGCAGTCTAGAGGTGCGCATGCACACACAAGGACCTTCTCAGCGATTACCCAGTCACGTGAGACCCGGGGCCATGGAGGGTGGGGGCTGACTGGAAGGTAAGGCGGTCCTTTAAGCCCTGAGACTCCACCCTTCCCACGCTCAACAGAGAGGCTTTTGCAGTTTTGCAAGTCTAGTATCATAAGGCTGAATCCAACACGGAAGTCCTCCTGGCATAGTTAAAATGCCAGAACAAGGGAAGAGATCACAAACAAAAGAAATGGAGGAAAACAAATGACTGGATATAGAGTTCAAAACCATGGTTATAAGGTTTTTCAAGAATATTCTAGAAAAGTTGGATAAAGTTAGTGAGACCCAAGAGGAGATGAAAAAGAACCAACTAGAGATGGAAAAGGACCAACTAGAAATTAAACATGTATGGACTAAAATAAAAAAATATATATATTATACAGAGACCTAACAGCAAACCAGAAGAAGGCAAGAATCAAGTCAAAAATGTGAAATATAAAGAATCAGAAAACACTCAACTGGAAAAGCAAGAAGAAAAAATAATCCAAAAATGTGAAGATAATGTAAGGAGACTCTAGGACAGTTTCAAGCGTACCAACATCAGAATTGTGGGGGTGCCAGAAGAAGAGAGAGAGCAAGATACTGAAAATCTACTTAAAGAAATAATGACTGAAAACTTCCCACATCTGGTAAAAGAAATCAACTTACAAGTCCAGGAAGCACACAGAACTCCATATAAAAGGAATCCAAAGAGGACTACACCAAGACACATCATAATTAAAATACCAAGAGCAAAAGACAGAGAACATCAAAAGCAGCAAGAGAAAAACAGCTAATTACCTACAAGGGAGCACCCATACGACAGTCAGCTGATTTCTCAACAGAAACGATGCAGGCCAGACGGGAATGGCAAGAAATATTCAACGTGATGAATAGCAAGAACCTACAACCAAGCATACTCTATCCAGCAAAGCTATCATTCAGAATTGAAGGGCAGATAAAGAGCTTCACAGATAAGAAAAAGATAAAGAAGTTTATCAACTCCAAACCAGTATTATATGAAATGCTGAAAGGTACTCTTTTAGAAGAGGAAGAGGAAAAAGGTAAAATATAAAAAAATTATGTACAACAAATACATATCTATCAAAAAGGGAATCTAAAAAGTGAGTGAATTAAAAATTTGATCAACAGAATAAACTGGTGAATATAATAGAATCAGGAGCACAGAAAGGGAGTGGACTAATAATTCTCAGGGAGAAGGGGTGAGGAGTGTAAAGGGAGAGACTGGACAAAAATCATACACCTATGGATGAGGTCAATGGGAGGGAGATAAGGGTAGAGGGAGGGTTGGGAGCCAGGTGGAGGGGAAAAAAGAGAAACGAATGTAATAATCTGAATAATAAAGATTTAAATTTTTTAAAAAAGGAACTCATACAACTTAAAAGGAAGACAAACAATCCAATTTAAAAGTGGACAGAGGACCTAAATAGACACTTTTTGAAAGCGGGCATACAGAAGGCCAAGAGACATATGAAAAAATGCTCAAAGTCACTAATTATCTGAGAGATGCAAATTAAAACAACAATTAGGTATCACCTCACATCAGTGAAAATGGCTATCAACAACAAATTAACAAATGACAAGTGTTGGTGAGGATGTGGAGAAAAGGGAATTCTAGTAACTATTGGTGGGAATGCAGACTGGTGCATCCAGTGTGGAAAACTGTATGGAGGGGACAATCTAAGATGGCGGCATAGGTAAACACCTACACTGCTGCCTCGCACAACAATTTCAAAACTACAACTGAAAGACAGAACGGATATCATCCAGAACCACAGGAAAGCTGGTGGAGTGGAAATTCTACAACTAGAGGGAAAGAGAGGGGCTCATGGAGACCCAGAGGAGCTGCAAAAAGCTGAGGTACAGAGATGCGCATGCTTGGAGAGAGCGGGTGCTGGAGAACCTGGCTGGCCTTCTCTGGTGGGAGGGAGATGGACACTCTCAAAGGCATTGAACTCCTTATTCTACGACACTAAACCCCTGATCCAGCCGAAACTCACTTACGGGGGAATTGTGCACGGAAATTTAGGGGAGTCGCAAAAGATCAGAAGTCTGATGACGCACATGGCACTGCGCCGCAGAGGACAGACTGTTGATTATGCCGCTGGCTTTCACCAGTGTGCGGTAGACAGACACTCCCAACTGTGCCACTTCTAACTTCACTAAACCCCAGTTTCGGGTGAAACCCTGGGGACCCAGACGCATATGATCCCGTAGCACAGGGGAGCTGGAAAGGCAGCAGTCTAGAGGCACTGTGAGACAGCACACACACGCACACACAGGGTCTGCTCCAGCGATTACCCAGTTACATGAGACTCAGGAGCTGTGAAGGGCAGGCCCGACTGGAAGGCAAGGCGGTCCCTTAAGCCCTGAGACTCCACCCATCCCAAGCTCAAGAGAGGCTTTTGCGGTTTTTCAAGTCTGGTATCATAAGGCTGAATCCAGCACAGAAGTTCTCCCAGCATAGTGAAAATGCTGAGACAAGGGAAGGGATCACAAACAAAAGAAATGGAGGGAAAGAAAACGACTGGATATAGAATTCAAAACCACGCTTACAAGGTTTTTCAAGAACATGCTAGAAAAGATGGATAAATTTATCAAGTCCCAAGAGGAGATGCAAAAGGACCAACTAGAGATGCAAAAGATCCAACTAGAGATGATAAAGACCAAATAGAAAGTAAACATACACTGTCTGAAATAAAAAAATATTACACAGAGACCTAACACCAGGCTAGTGGAAGGCAAGAATCAAGTCAAAAATGTGAAATATAAAGAATCAGAAAACACTCAACTGGAAAAGCAAGAAGAGAAAAGAATCCAAAAATGTGAAGATAATGTAAGGAGCCTCTGGGACAGCTTCAAGCGTACCAACATCAGAATTGTGGGGGTGCCAGAAGAGAGAGAGCAAGATACTGAAAACCTATTTGAAGAAATAATGACTGAAAACTTCCCACATCTGGTAAAAGAAATAGACTTACAAGTCCAGGAAGCACACAGAACCCCATATAAAAGGAATCCAAAGAGGACTACACCAAGACACATCATAATTAAAATACCAAGAGCAAAAGACAAGGAGAATATTAAAAGCAGCAAGAGAAAAACAATTAATTACCTACAAGGCAGCACCCATACGACTGTCAGCTGATTTCTCAACAGAAACGATGCAGGCCAGACGGGAGTGGCAAAAAATATTCAACGTGGTGAATAGCAAGAACCTACAACCAAGAATAATCTATCCAGCAAAGCTATCATTCAGAATTGAAGGGCAGATAAAGAGCTTCACAGAGAAGAAAAAGCTAAAGGAGTTCATCAACTCCAAACCAGTATTATATGAAATGCTGAAAGGTACTCTTTTAGAAGAGGAAGAAGAAAAAGGTAAAAGATAAAAAATTATGAACAACAAATACATATCTATCAACAAGTGAATCTAAAAATTAAGTGAATTAAAATTTTGATCAACAGAATAAACTGGGGAATATACTAGAATCAGGAGCAAAGAAAGGGAGTGGACTGATAATTCTCAGGGGGGAAGGGGGTAGGGGGGTACAGGGAGTGACTGGACAAAAATCATACACCTATGGACTCATCAATTGGGGGGAAAGTTAAGGGTAGAGGGAGGGGTGGGAGCGGGGCGGAGGGGAGCTATGGAGGGGAAAAAAGAGAAACAGATGTAATAATCTGAATAATAAAGATTTAATTAAAAAAAAGAAAACCGTATGGAGTTACCTCAAAAAATTAAAAATGGAACTCCCATTTGACCCAGTGATCCCACTTCTAGGAATATAACCCAAGAAACTAAAAACTCCAATCAGAAAGGATATATGCACCCCTATGTTCATAGCAGCACAATTTGCAATAGCCCAAGTGCCTTTCAGCAGATGAGTGGATAAGAAAGCTGTGGTACATTTACACAGTAGAATACTATCTGGCTTTAAAAACGAAGGAACTCTTACCTTTTGCAATAGCAGGGATGGACCTGGAGAGTATTATGCTAAGCAAAATAAGCCAGTCAGTGTTAGATAAATATCAGATGATCTCACTCATATGTGGAATCTAATGACCAAAATAAACTGATGAATAAAATAGATACAGAGACATAGAAGCATGGAACAGAGTGATGAATTTCAGAGGGAAGTTGGGGGTAGAGATGGTGGGGAGAGATTAACCAGGGAACTTATATGCATATATGCATAGCCCATAGATACAGAAAACAGTGTCGTGAAGGTCTAAGTGGGGTGGGTGAGGATGGAGGGGGTCAGTGGGAAAAAACAAAGGTGACATCTATAATACTTTCAACAATAAATATAAATTTAAAAAATAATATATGTTTGGGACCGCCAATTTCATTTCTTCTCTTACAAACCCCAGAAACTGGAACAAAGTTTATTAATAAAACCTTTTCTTTAAGGTTTTACTAATAAAGGCTTTATCTAAGGTTTACTCATTCAGTTCCAGGTGAAACAGATATTTTCAAGGCAGGAAATCCCATTCCATCTTTCACACAATCTGAAAAGAGTAAAAGAGTAAATGATTCTTTCTTTTCAACATTTAAAATTCAAAAGATGCTGATGGAAAAAGCAGCACACATTTCTGGGAAACTGGTCTGCTCAAAAGGTTGAGATAGCATCCTTTACATATTTCTGCACATGCTGACAGTTCAGCTGCTTGTTTACTCTTCATGATACTGGAGGAAAAATTCCAATAACATGCAAGTATAAATTCAAGGAAAGGTTGATGTGTCTGTGCTTGCTACCCTGTTTCCCTGAAAGTGAGACATCCCCTGAAAATAAGACCTACTTCCAGTTTTGCCTCTCGCTGTAATATAAGGCAGCCCCCCAAATATAAGACCTCCCTGATAATAAGGCCTCCCCCGAACATAAGGCCTCCCCAGAATATAAGCCCCCGAAGTACCTTAAGGCGTCTGACTCCTGATTTAAAGAGACCTTGCACTGCCTAAACAGCTCTGGCTGCGCTGCAGCCAATCAGTGAGCTGGTTTGTGATGACAATTACTACCATACAGATTATAAATTACCTTTTTTTGTTGTTCAACAATAAATGTGTACCGTATTCTTCTTCATGGAAAAATAAGACATCCCCTGAAAATAAGATCTAGCGCATATTTGGGAGCAAAAATTAATACAAGACACTGTCTCATTTTCAGGGAAACAGGGTATTTCTGCACTAAGTCTCAATTAGGTCCTATAGTGAAGCTGAAGTTGACCAGGGATTGTGGATACCCAAGAGGGACTTCTCTATGACCACAAGAGGCAGGTAGCCTTCCCACCCCCGCCACAATGGGATGCATCAGCAGTCCTGAGCCAGTAATAAAGATGCTCTATCTGAAGCTCGCTGAAAGAAACCAATGTATACACTTAGGAATCTTTGCTTACTTTTATATCTTGAAGTAACAGCAAACTAAGGTCATAGTAGCCATGGATTTCTGATAAACAAGAATGAGATCTGGAAATTAAGCTTCAAGGGAGGGGTTGAAAGTGAGGGTTAAGGGAATGTTTGCAGTGTAATGCTTTTTTAGAATATACTCAAATTCTAGGAAAAATCAGCATCCAGACCCACTCTAGGGGAAATCCTCTTATAGGCCCAGTTCTATGCTGATCAGAGGATTCTGGAAGAAGCAGTTGTACATCCAGAGTTGCCTTTGGGTACTGGGTAAAGTAGGAGTGGGTCTTTTCAACTACATCAGTACACATGAAAAGCATCATAGTCTTTACACACAACTGGGTCAAATGATATCCATATGGCTTTTCATTGCTTTTCCAATCACCTCTCAACCCATCTTCACTCTAATTTAGGCAGATTAATAAATTACATTTGTGGTGAATGAGTAAAAATTAATGACAGGTGAATGTAAAGAATAAAATATCTATAATAGCTACGATTTGGAAACAGCCTAGGTGCCCGTCAGCAGATGAGTGGATCAGAAAACTGTGGTACATCTACACAATGGAATTCTATGCTGCCATTAAAAAGAAGGAATTCTTACCATTTGCAGCAACCTGGTTGGAACTGGAGAACCTTATGCTTAGTGAAATAAGCCAGTCAATGAAGGAGAAGCATCACATGATCTCACTCATTTGTGGGTAATAAAGAACATTATAAACTGATGAACAAAAGGATAGATACAGAGACAGTAAAGCTTCAAACAGACTGTGAAATTACAGCAGGAAGATTAAAGTTAGGTGAGGTAGATAAGAGATCAATCAAAGGACTTGTATGCATGCATATAAGCATAACGAATGAACACAGACACTGGGGGGTTGGGGTATGTCTGGGAGGGATGGGGGCAATGGGGAAATATGTATAAAAATTAATAAAAAGTTTTTAAAAAAGAATAAAATATCACAAAATGTTAGAAAGGCAGAACTAGAAATGTCTAGTCTAGTCTAACCCTCTCATTTAATAGACAGGAAAACTGAGCTACAGAGAAGTAAAGTGCCTGCTCAAAATCACAGAGCAAGTCAGGAACTCAAGTCATCTAACTTAGTCACTGCCTAGCTAGTATTACTGAGATTAACAATCCATATCTAGACTTAGAATGATCATTTGAGGCTACTAGCCTTTGAGTGAACCGAGTCAAGCCTCAACCAGCTACACCAACTGAATCAAGTATCTTCCCTGGTTGAGTCCAAATAGCCCAAACTCTCCTCCTCATCCCTTCCAGTATGAGTCAAGGTCTCAGTTTGGGACCCAGTGTGGTTGGAGATAAGGCAGAGAGGATTGACTTGAAAGATGCCTGGCCAACGGCCTTGTGACCTGAAGCTCCATAATAGGCACTGAGATGACCTGATTTTGCTTCTCTGGACAGGAGGCAAAAGTTTTTAGTCAAAGGCAAGGCATTGGCAGGTTTGCTCAAGAGGTACCTGGCTCCCAGAGTCAGAATTTAGTGATCAGCTCAGTGAGACACTGAAAGCAATGAAAGCCTCTAAGATGAGAAAGAGCCTAATGTTCCACCGGCCTCACCCATCCTTGGGACTTTGCCCCAAAGTCAGAATGTACCATTTTCCCTTGCCTAGAAAATTCTATCTTCAGAGTATCCCATGAGCCTGAATTATCTTGTGCCCAGCGTTCTTTTTTAAAAAAAAATTATTTATTTATTATTTTTTTTAAATTAAAACTTTATTATTCAGATTATTATATTTGTTTCTCTTTTTTCCCCTCCATAGCACCCCTCTACCCAGCTCCCACCCCTCCCTCTGCCCTTAGCTCCCTCCCATTGATCTCATCCATAGGTGTATGATTTTTGTCCAGTCTCTCCCTGTACACCCCTCACCCCTTCCCCCCTGATAATTATCAGTCCACTCCCTTTCTGTGCTCCTGATTCTATTATATTCACGAGTTTATTCTGTTGATCAAATTTTTAATTCACTTAATTTTTAGATTCACTTGTTGATAGATATGTATTTGTTGTTCATAATTTTTTGGCTTTTAGTTTTTTCTTCTTCCTCTTCTAAAAGAGTACCTTTCAGCATTTCATATAATACTGGTTTGGAGTTGATGAACTCCTTTAGCTTTTTCTTATCTGTGAAGCTCTTTATCTGCCCTTCAATACTGAATGTTAGCTTTGCTGGATAGATTATTCTTGGTTGTAGGTTCTTGCTATTCATCACATTGAATATTTCTTGCCACTCCCGTCTGGCCTGCATCGTTTCTGTTGAGAAATCAGCTGACAGTTGTATGGGTGCTCCCTTGTAGGTAATAAACTGTTTTTCTCTTGCTGCTTTTAATATTCTCTCTTTCTCTTTTGCTCTTGCTATTTTAATTATGATGTGTCTTGGTGTGGTCCTCTTTGGATTCCTTTTATATGGGGTTCTGTGTGCTTCCTGGACTTGTAAGTCGATTTCTTTTACCAGATGTGGGAAATTTTCAGTCATTATTTCTTTAAATAGGTTTTCAGTATCTTGCTCTCTCTCTTCTTCTGGCACCCCCACAATTCTGATGTTGGTACGCTTAAAGCTGTCCCAGAGTCTCCTTACATTATGTTCACATTTTGGGATTCTTTTCTCTTCTTGCTTTTCCAGTTGAATGTTGTCTGCTTCTTTATATTTCACATTTTTACTTGATTCTTGCCTTTCTCTAGTCTGCTGTTAGGACTCTGTATAATATTTTTTTTTTATTTCAGTCAGTGTATGTTTAATTTCTATTTGGTCCTTTATCATCTTTAGTTGGACCTTTTCCATCTCTAGTTGGTCCTTTTTCATCTCCTCTTGGGTCTCACTAAATTTATCCAACTTTTCTAGCATATTCCTGAAAAACCTTATAAGTGTGGTTTTGAACTCTATATCCAGTCGTTTTTTTTTTCCTCCATTTCTTTTGTTTGTGATCCCTTCCCTTGTCTCGGCATTTTCACTATGCCGGGGAAACTTCTGTGCTGGATTCAGCCTTATGATACCAGAGGCAAAGCCGAAGAAGCCTCTCTTGAGCTTGGGATGGGTGGAGTCTCAGGGCTTAAGGGACTGCCTTGCCTTCCAGTCAGCCCCGCCCTCCAAGGCCCCTGAGTCTCACGTGACTGGTTAATGGCTGGAGCTGTCCTTGTGCGGGCGCATACCCGCGTGCCTCTAACAGCTGCCTTTCCAGCTCCCCTGCACACCAGGACCATACGAGTCTAGGTCCCCAGGGTTTCGCCCGAAACAGGGGCCCAGTGAACTCAGAAGTGGCACAGTTCGTAGGGTCTGTCTCCCGCCCACTCGCGAAAGCCAGCGGCACAATCAGCAATCTGTCCTCCGCGCAGCACAGTGTGCAAGCGAGACCAGACCTGATCTTCTGCGACTCCCCTAAATTTCCGTGCACCTCTCCCTTTTCACAGTCCAAACTCCCCCCGTATGAGTTTCGGCTGGATCTGGGGTTTAGTGTTGTAAGATAAGGGGTTCAATGCCTTTGAGAGTCTCCGTTTCCCTCCCGCCAGAGAAAGCCAGCCAGGTACTCAGGCACCCGCTCTCTCAGCGCGTGCATCTCCATACCTCGGCTTTTTGCAGCTCCTCTGGGTTTCTGTGAGCCCCTCTCTTTTCTTCTAGCTGTAGAACTTACACTCGGCCAGCTTTCCTGTGGTTCTGGATGATGTCTGTTCTGTCTTTTAGTTGTAGTTTTGAAATTGTTGTGCAAGGCAGCAGTGTAGGTGTTTACCTATGCTGCCATCTTGGATTCTCCCCATTATATATGTTGTTGCCATGCCCAACATTCTTAATCATTGTCTCTGTTCCTGGGTGGTGAGAGCTCTAGCATAGTTTTCCCACCTGGGAGACTGCAAAGACCATACTTATAAACTACCCAGTATAATTCCTCCCATCATATTTTTTAATATATTTTATTGATTTTTTACAGAGAGGAAGAGAGAGGGATAGAAAGTCAGAAACATCGATGAGAGAGAGACATCGATCAGCCGCCTCCTGCACGCCCTGCACTGGAGATGTGCCCGCAAGCAAGGTACATGCCCCCGACCAGAATCAAATCTGGGACCCTTCAGTGCGCAAGCCAATACTCTATCCACTGAGCCAAACTGGTCTCAGCTCTTCCCATCATATTTTATGGCTCAGTGTTTGACTAACAGTAGATTGAAGAGTGCAGGGTAATGAGTTTACTTTGGGCACATTAAAAAAGACTCAAGTTTGGGGCCAATGTTAACACTCTGGCTTATTCTGCTTTGTCCCCTTGACCCTCAACTCTAACCCTGCCCCAGCTCTAACTCACTTAGTTTCAATAATGAGCTGAAACCTGCAGCCAATGCCACCTTGCTTCTCTTTTCTTCAAAAGGTTTCCCTCTAATCCCAGAAAGCCACATTATAATCTCTATCAAATTGCCTGGTTGCTCCTGTACTGTCTGCTGCTTGGTTTGGGTTGAGGAACTCCCAAATTTCCCACAAGCTCTGCAAAAAGAATAGGCTCGTTTCTCTCCTGATCTTTTTCTTTTTTTCCTAAATCAGATCTGGGTCACTTGAATCCATTTCATAAACTTTTGCCTGCCAGTCCTCCCAAGCCTAAGATGCAAGGAAAATTAGCTTCCCTTTCAAAACAAGTGAAGATAAGGGACAGAATATATTGATAGTGCCACTACACAACTGTACACTTTAGAGTCCACAAAAGCATGCTCTAGAATGGCATGATTTTCACTTCTCTTTTACTCTGTGGCTCTTCCCTATGTCCAAAGATTCCTCTGATGTGGAGCTAGCCCCTAAACATAAAAACTACCTTTTTCTGGGATTCCCTCACAATAGTCCAAATCATCTGCAGAACGTTACACCCATTAAGCCAATAAGTTCAGTTTTAAGGCTGTGAAGATATCAAGCCTAGTCAAAGAGAATTTTGGTTGTGGAGTGCCTCCAAACATTAAATTCATATTTTTTAGAGATGGAAAGCATGTCAGACAGTAATAGAAATGTATAATGCCCCAACCCCCTTGACTGTGGAGGTGTATGTTCTGCATTCCCTAGAATGACTGTTGGGTACATACTGCTTGGTATTAGTTAATATTTTAGCAAGCTTCTGTGGGCTTCTTCTATCCCTTTGAGAAAACAGTGCTGTGACACAAGTGGCAGGGAAATTTTGGGGACACTGCAGGAAGTAGGTGGAGGCAGAGATACATTTGGAACCTCGGGATCTAAATAGTTGCTTAAGAAAGCTGAGGAGTTCAAGAAAGATAGTGCTGAGAATGAGATTTTTTTAGGAACTCAGGATTATGGTTGGGGTGTTCCCGACTTTTTCAAATTAAAAACTGAGATATTCCCCAAACCCTAAGTATCAAAAACAACTTTAATGAATTGAAGATACACCCAAGCAATGACCCAGACCAAAGTATTCTGAGACACTGGGAACATACCAAATTCCTTTCTGTCCCTTCCTGATCTATACTCAGCAAAATTTAAACCAGTAACCTTATCCCATCAATGGACCCAGTCTGTGTCAAAGTACACCCCAGCTATACCTCTGCACAGCCCATTGTACCCCTCTTCCCAGCTTCATGATGAGGTCTTGACAGAAAAGCCCCAACTAGGTCTCCCTATGAATCCACTATGATAACCTACATTAAAGTTTGTTCCTCAGCACAGAACCTCTTCCTGGTAAAATAATGGTTTTCCCAAGTTTTATTACACACTCTTAAGGCAGAGCTCTAGGCCTGCTCACAGGACATAAATTCCAGGACCTAGCTTAACCCCTACCCCATTATCTCCCATGAAGTTTCACCCAGATTTTGCCACTGATTCCAAAAGACAGCAGCCTGCAGTCAACCACAGAGCAATCATGCTCAGCAGGTGCCCTCCCAAGTAACCTAGGCAACAGCTAGAGGCCCTACCCTTGCGGCCTTTCCAAGAGCCTGTGAAGTGTATCAAAGCAGGAAAAGGTAATCCCAGGGTTGAGTGTGGCATTAATTTCCCCCTAAAAGTTGTTTCACACAGTCCAGGGACCCACTTCATTCAGGGATCAATGCATCCTGGGCAGTCCTGAGACTGCCCTGGACAGTCACTGACCCACATTCAAACTTTCAAGTGGGGCCAGCGCACTGGCACCAATGGGTCACACGATCAGAGACATCAACAGCCCCCACACTCCTTCTTCAATTGCAGCCCAGTGAAACTAAAAACAAAACAAAAAAAAGAGTCCTTAGTTGAGAGCAGTAGGAGAGGTTCTCCAAGGACCCAGGGGACTCACAGGTAAATGCACCTGAAAATAATGTTTCTGTGCACAAGAACAGACATATAGGCCAATGGAATAAAGAACCCCCAGAAATCGACCCAAACCACTATGCTCAATTTATATTTGACAAAGGAACATACAATGGAGTCAAAGTCTCTTCAATAAATGGTTCTGGGAAACTTGATCAGACACATGCAAAAAAAAATGAAACTAGACCACCAACTTACACCATACCCAAAAATAAACTCAACAAGGATAAAGGACTTAAACGTTAAGATGGGAAACCATAAAAAAATATTAGAAGGAATCCACAGGCATCAAAATCTCAGATAGATGCTAAAGCAATATCTTCACCGACACAGCTTCTAGGACAATGGAAACTAAAGGGAAAATAAACAAATGGGACTACATCAAAATAAAAAGCTTCTGCACAGCAAAAGAAACCATCAACAAAACAAGAAAACCCAATACATGGGAGAACAAATTTGCCAATGATATCTCCGATAAGGGTTTAATCTCCAACATTTACAGGGAACTCATACAACTTAACAAAAGGAAGACAAACAACCCAATCAAAAAAATGGGCAATGGACCTAAATAGATACTTTTTGAAAGGAATTTGGTATGTTCCCAGTGTCTCAGAAGAAGACAGAAGGAAGGCCAAGAGACATATGAAAACATGCTCAAAGTCACTAATCATCCGAGATATGCAAATCCAAATGACAATGAGGTACCATCTCACATCTGTAAGAATGGCTATCATCAACAAATTAACAAAGGACCAGTGCTGGAGAGGATGTGGAGATAAAGGAACCCTGTTGCACTGCTGGTGGGAATGCAGACTGGTGCAGCCAGTGTGGAGAACAATATGGAGTTTCCTCATAAAACTAAAAATGGAAGTTCCATTTGACCTTGTGATCCCACTTCTCGAACTGTATCCCAAGAAACCAGAAACACCAATCAGAAAGGATATCTATACCCCTATGTTCATAGCAGCACAATTTGCAATAGCTAAGATTTGGAATCATCCTAAGTGCCCATCCGCAGATGAGTGAATTAAAAAACTTTGACACATCTCCACAATGAAATACTATGCTGCATTAAAAAAGAAGGAATTCCTACCATTTGCAACAGTATAGATGAAGCTGGAGAGCATTATGCTAAGTGAAATAAGTCAGTCAGAGAGAGATAAATATCACATGATCTCACTCATTTGTGGATTATAATGAACAACATAAACGGATGAACAAAAACAGATCTAGAGACAGAGAAGTATTGATCAGATGCTCAAACCTCAGAAATAAGGTAGGGGAGAGTGGGGGTAAAGGGGAGAGATCAACCAAAGGATTTGTATGCATGCATATAAGCATAATAGATGGACTCAGACAACAGGGATGAGGGTGAGGGTGAGGGCAGGACTGGGGGGATGATGGGACAATGGGGAGATAAAGACACATTTGTAATAACTTAATCAATAAAAGATACATAATAAAAAATAATCCCCAGACCCCCTCAGAGATCAGCAGAAATATGTGTTGGGAGTGGGAAGGACCCTTCAGCCCAGGGCAACACTGTGAGAAACCATAGATTCTCAACTGCAAGCTTTCAGTGGACCACAAATGCAGCAGTCCTGAGGAGCCACAAGAGGGAGTGAGCCTAGAGGAGAGGGGCTCCTAGGTTCCCTCTCAAGACTCCTCAACAGAAGTGCTAAGGGCTTTGCAGGGTGGCTTGCTGAGGAAATGGAGCTCTGACTTCTCTGAGCTCACACTAGGGCTAAAAGAGAGGAGAGAATAAGCCTTTGGTCTTCTGGCTGCAGGCCTGGAGAGTGAGGACTATGCCCCCCAGCCCTGTTTGTCTTAGGGTAAAAAACCATGTTGGCCTCCTGAGAAAATGGGAGAGGTGGGAGCATTCTGGTTAAGGCTGAAAGAAGCTCCAGGAGGACAGAGGATAGTGGAGAGGCACCAAAGGGCTGAAGTTGGGGGCTGCGCAGAGTGAACCACAGGGCCCAGCCTGCCAGCCACTTCATGCCTCTCTGGACTAGAGACCTCAGTGACCGCCTCCTGTCTGCTTTTGGGTTCAGCACACAAGGCACAGAGATCTGCTCACTCCTGAGTGGCAGAGGACAGCTAGGCCTGTCTGGGCCTTAACCAACACGGGCAAAGAGACGCACACCCCCCCACTCACACTCCCTCCCTCTCTTCCTCTCTGTACTGCGCGCGCGCGCGCACACACACACACACACACACACACACACACACACAAAACTACCATGTGTTTGACTCTTCACTCAGTCACCAGGTTTACTAAAGTGTCTATTTCCCTTACAGGAACAAGGACTGATTGCAGAGATCCAAGGTACAGTGTTTCTCTTAAGATCTTCCCAGCCTCCCAACTCTCTTCTCTCTCCTTGAATTTCCCCCCCTCCCTGGGACTTCCCCATCTCCCCACCCCCCGAAAAAAAAAACAGCCTGCAAATATTTCCCCCCAGTGCACATGGAAAGGGTACTTAAAACCCAAAAGATGAGTCAGGATTTGTCCCAAGGCAATAAAGTTCATTCCTTTCCTCTGCTCAATGAATGTCCCAGGTCCCACCCAGGACATCAGGCGCCTAAGTTTCACAGCCAATGCTATTCGGAACCCCTCAACCAGCGCAATAGTAGCGCCACGGGCAATGGGGAAGGGAAGGGATTGAAGCCACGAGCTGGAAAGGTTCCTTGGACCAGGAGGTAAGGGGTCTGAGAGCAGACACCTTTGCCTTGAATGCCAGGTGGAGCGCTAGGGTCCACTCACCTGCTTGGAACTCCACTTGGCGATTCTTCTCTCTTTCCTCCTGCAGCAGCATGGAGTAGAGGATCCCGAACGAGTTCTGGATGCCAAAGATAGAGCCATTGCACCAAGTGGCAGCGAAGACCACTATCCAGCCAAAACCACCTTCTGGGGGCTGGAAGCCGCGTGCTGTATGGCGGGTCTCCACTGTGGGCGTAGGCTCCGATTCGTGCACTGGCTCAGGCTCAAGCTCTAGCTCCGGCAGGGCTGCAGGATTTGTTTGGGGCTGGGGCTCTGGCTGGGGCTCCATTGAGGGCACTGGCAAGGGTTCCTGCTCTGGATGAGGGTTACCCACCAGCTCCTGCTGTTCCTTGTCTGCCTCCCGCTTGGGCCCCTTGGCTTCTTCGCTTTCTGAGCTTTTCAGCGCCATCACAGACAGGGGATTGTGGCTGCTAGAGCTGGAGGAGACGCTTTGTGGCTGGTGATTGTTTCTCCTGCTACTGTTAGTGCTCGAAATGCTGCTGCCACCACTGCCTCCTCTTCCTGGCTCCTCTCCCAAGCTGGCCAGCCAGTCCCGCCACAGACTCTCCCTCCAGCCCACTCCTCCTCCCCCTTGGAAACCCCCTCCTCCTCTCCTGTGTCATCTCTCTCCTCCCCCTCCTCCTCCCCCACCCCCACCTCTTCCTCCCTCAACCGGCAGTCGCTACGGATTTCTCTTCTTCCCTGCCCTTCCTCCTCCTCGTCATATGTGCCTACCTACTCTAGCCGCTGCTGCGTTTCTCAACTCCCTTTACAAACTATTAAATCCTGTCCTTGTCCATAAGCCCAGTAAAGGGAGAGTTAAAATGGAAAAAAAAAACTAGAGCACAAACTATCCTGTTCCCCTGCCCTCTCGTCCCCGCAAGCTCAAAACGGGTATTGATCAACTCACTCCCCAGGAAATATCCTTCCAAACAAGCAGCCTGGAACTGGGTTGGCCCTGGGAATGTCAGGACCTAGAAGATTTGGCTTGTGAGAGAACCCACTCTGCTCTGGGGAGTTCCTATATACTTTCCACACCTTGTGCTTGAGGCGGGGACACCTGGAGGGGACAACCCAGGCTTCCGACAGAGAGTGGGCACAATGTTCTGGAATCAGACCCCCACAACCCTGCGTACTCCCTCTCCAGTTTCTTACTCTCCGCCCCCACCCTTCCCGGTAAATCCCGGGCTGGACTCTGAGGAGACAGCCTAGCAGTGAAGCCCGCCCCTCTCGGCCGTCAATCAGGGCTTTGTTTGCGCCAACCTGGAGCCCAGAGGAGCCATAGAGGGCGGGCCAGGGAAGGGGCCAGGGAGGGAGGGAGGTGCAGTGGCCCTGGAGAGGGCCGGGTCAGGCCCAGCTCTGGCTCCTTCTGCTGGCTGTTCTGTTTTGGGGAACTATGAGTAGGAGCCAGATTGAGCCTCCAGTTTGGGCCAGGGCCGCCCAGCCCCCAACATTCCTGGTGGGCTGGTTCCCCAGGCCTCGACCATAGCTTTTTGGGATTTGGAGTTTCTAGCTGAGGGATGTCTTCCCAGCACCCACCGTCCCGTTCTTCCAACTTCTGGTTTAAGACTTGTGAGTCCCTCTGAATGTCTCAGACTAAGGCCCCAACCCCACAAAGGTAAAAGAAAGTTTGCTCCACAGAGATCGCTGGGGTCCTGGGTGTGTTTGTGAGGGGGTGGGGTCTGGGAGGGCTGATCTGCCCTGCCCGCGGCCAAATGGAGTGCTACAATATGCTCAGTCTCAGCCCTTGAAGCAGGCCCAGAAATCCCGGGAAGTTCTGCTTCCCCCAAGGGCCCACGCATCTAATGCACTAATCATGAGGTCACTGTGAGGTTACCCAGCTACTCTGATTCTCACTAGCAGGCGGGCGAGCATCAAACCTTTTCTATCCAACATCTCATTAACCTTGATCTGTGAAAAATCTGCATGGCTGGTGAAAATATAGATCAGGGCTGCTCCAGCTGTCCAAGAACAAAGAGTCATTAAGCCCCTGAGGGAGGGTTGAGCTGGGTGGAAGGATAGAGATGCTGAGGGGCTTGGGTCCGATGAGAGGAACTGGCCAAATTTACAAATCACAGGATCCTTGCTGGTCAGCAGAGCAGGCATTGCTCCAAATAAGAGATCATGTCCTTTATTACCCCGAGGTAAGTATTATTATCACCTGGTTTTTCCAAGCAGTAAACCTGAGGCTCAACTAGGTCAAGATGTTTATTAGCCTAATGTCAAGAGACAAGTCAAGTACAAGCTGGAATTCAAGGCAGGGTCTCCATACAGCCAAGCTCTCACAGTCCCTGAGCTTCAGCACAGGAATTCTAGGACTTGGTGTTCCCAGAGAGAGTGACAGGGAAGGGAAGGCTTCTGGCTTAGCTTTTACAGTAGACTTCTCAAGGAGGTGATAGCTGATGGTTTAGATGGGCTTTGAATGTTGAGAAGGATTTTAAAGGGGCGATGTTTGGGGGTTGGGTATCCCTGCCTAATAGGGACAAAGCACAGAGCCATAGAAGGACTTTACTCATAGAAAGAGGTAGGTGAAAGCTTACCAGGCCAAAAAGTTAATATGAAGGGTGGGGTAAAAATCGGTTTACAGTTGTGAATATGCAAAACAGAGTTTATTTTTGTATTATTATTTATTAATTAGTGTATTCTTTCCATACAAACAACTGTAAACCTACTCTTGCCCTACTCTGTATATGCTGACTTTCCCAGGAAACATTTGCATTTTAATAAAAACCTACAGTACTTCAGCCATGAGGAGTAACAAATCATACTTATTATGGGCATTGGGACTTAATATTTTCTTTTAGTCAGAGATCTCACCATACACAATCACTAATTGTTATCCCATGGGAGCTCTAACATTGGTTTCCATTTTCAAGGAACCTGATTAAGACCCTGAAAAAGGTTATCTGCAAACCCAGACCTAGGAATAGACCCTGGAGTCTTGCAGTCCATCCCAGACCCACTGTCTAAATTCTATTTTCCTCATTGTCTCTAAATAGATTTCTTAGGTCACTGGAGTGGAGGAGAGAGTGGGGGAGAACACTTACTGAGATGCTTCTGTGAACATACACTAGGGGAGCACTTCACATTTGTGATCTCATATAGTATTCATAACAACCCTTTAAGGTTGGAATGATTTCTCTCTGTCTTATAAAGAAGTAAACAGGCTCTAAGATGTCAGGTTTTCAAGTCTACAAAGTTATTAAGATGTTAAACAGATATCTTTGCTCATTTGTGTGAGCTTCAAAGTATGTGTTTCATCCAGAAAACAGGCTTGCATAACCACCATTCCACTTTGTTAACAATACTTACAGTACCTACTCTTTCTCTCCTCATTAGAAGATACTTTATAATGGCAAGAGTACTGGCAAGAGGAGACCTGGATTCTAATCTTGGGTCTACCATTGCTTACCTGTGTGTTCCTAAGCAAGCTGTTTTCCCTCTCAGCTTCAGCTGTTGTTTTGTGTGTGTGTGTGTGTGTGTGTGTGTGTGTGTGTGTGTGTGTTTAATTTACAAAATGGAGTTAATACCAACTTCGAAGAGTTATTAAACACTATGCTGGAAAGTATAGGGTTTATTTTGGATATACAAAAAGCTACTGAAGATTTTTTACTAGGAAACTAACATCTGTATTTTAGAAAACTGTGGCAACAGTGTAGAAAGATGCTGTCTAGGAAAAAATAAAAGATAAGAAAACCAAATAATGAACAGTTAAAAATTGTTGATCTAAAACAAGGCACACACTTTTGGGATGAAGACAAAGGTATAGCTTTGTGATCCTCTGTCATGGTAGAGTTGTCAGAACAGATTTGGGTAATGAGGGAAAAAGAAGAAGCAAAGGAGATGCTGACATTTCTTGCTTGAGTGAAGGAAAGGATGGTAATAGTGTTAATAGAGATGGCAAATTAGAAGCCAAATCAAGTTAGAGGTGCCTGTGGCTTCCTATCTCTTTATTTTTCTTTAAAATTTTTTTCTATTATATTTGACATTCAATATCCTATATAATGAAAGGCTAATATGCAAATTGATGAACAGCAAACTACCACTTGCTATGATACACACTGACCACCAGGGGGCAGGCGCTCAATGCCGGAGCTGCCCCTTGGTGATTAATGCCCTCCCATAGCGGGAGGGTCACTCAGCCAGAAGCCCGGCTCACGCTGGCTAGCACAGCTGTGGGAGAGGGAGCCTCTCCCACCACTGCAACAGTACTAAGGATGTCTGACTTCCCTGGGCCTGAGACATCAGTTGGACATCCCCTGAGGGCTCTCAGACTGTGAAAGAGCACAGTCTGGGCTGAGGGACACTCCCCACCCCTGAGTTCAGGAATTTCATGCATCGGGCCTCTAGTTATTTTACATTAGTTTGAGATTTTTGGCATCGTGGTTAGACATCTATATAATTTACTAGAGGCCTAGTGTACAAAATTTGTGCATGAGGGGTGTGTGTTCCTCAGCCCAGTCTGCACCCTCTCCAATCTGGGACCCCTCAGGGTATGTCTGACTGCTGGTTTAGGCCCCAGGGAATCAGGCCTAAACTGGCAGTAAGGCATCCCTCTCACAATCCAGGACTGCTGGCTCCTAACTGTTTGCCTGCCTGCCTGCCTGATTGCCCCTAATCACTTCTGGCTGCCAGCCTGATCAACCCCTAACCACTCCCCTGCCAGTCTCATTGATGCCTAACTGTTCCCCTGCCAACCCAATTGCCCCTAACTGCCCTCCTCTGCCAGCCTGGTTGCTCCCAACTGCCCTCCCCTCCAGGCCCAGTCTCCCCACAACGGCCTTCCCCTGCAGACCTGTCCCCCCACCTGCCCTTCCTTGCAGGCCTGGTAAGCCACAATGACCTTCCCCTACTGGCCTGGTACCCCCAACTGCCCTCTCCTCCATGCCTGGTCCAGGTCCCCCACAACGGCCCTCCCTTTCAGGCCTGGTCCCTCCCAACTGCCCTTCCCTGCAGGCTTGGTCATCCATAATTGCCCTTCCCTACCCGCCAATTGCCTCTAACTGCCCTCACCTGTTGGACTGGTCACCCCTAACTGGTCTCCCTTGCCAGCCTAGTTGCCCCTAACTGCCCTTTGCTCCAGGCATTGTACCCACAACTGCCCTCCCATGCGTGCCAGCCCCCCCCCCCTGTTGGCCCTTCCCAAAGGCCTGGTCACGTGTAATTGTCCTTCACTGCATGTCTGTTCTCCCCACAACAGCCCTCCCCTGCAGGCCCGGTCCACCACAATGACCCTCCCCTTCAGGCCTGGTCCCCCTAACTGCCCTTCTCTGCTAGCCAGATCACCCCAACTGCTATCCCCTGCAGGCCTGGTCCCCTCCAATGGCCCTCCCTTTCAGGTCTGGTATCCCCAACTGCCCTCCCTTGCCAGCCAGTCCACCCCAATGGCCCTCCCCTGCAGGCCTGGTAATGCCTAACTGCCCTCACCTGCAGGCCTGTTCATCCAAACTGCCCTTCCCTGCTGGCAAAGTCCACCCCAATGGCTTTCATGCTATTCCAGTCTCCACCAAAGGCCCTCCCCTGCTGGCCTGGTAACCCCTAACTGCCTTCCCTTGCTAGCCTGGTTGCCCCTAGTTTCCCTTCCTTGAATGCTTGGTGCTCCCAACTGCCCTCCCCTGCATGCCTAATCCCCCTCAATGACCCTCCCCTACTGGCCTGATAACCCCAACTGCCTAATTTTGCAGACCTGGTCCCCATCCCCAACAGCTCTCCCCTGAAGACCTGGTAACCCCAACTGTCCAACCCTGCAGGCTTGGTCCCCCACAACGGCCCACCCCTGCAGACTGGTATCCCCAACTGCCCTCTCCTGCAGGCCTGGTCCCCTGCAATGGCCCTCCCCTGCATACTTGGTCACCCAAAATGCCCTTCCCTGCTGGCCTGGTCACCACATACGTCCTCCTCTGCAGGCCTGGTCTCCTGCAATGGCCGTCCCCTGCAGGCCTGGTCCCCCAGCTGCACTTCCCTGCTGGCCTCATTGCCCAAATGTCCTCCAATGCAAGCCAGGTTCCCTCCAATGGCCCTCCCATTCAGGCCTGATCCCTCCCTAGTGCTCTTCCCTGCACGCCTTGTCCCAGTAATTGCTCTTTTGTACCAGCCTACTGCCTCTAACTGCCCTCCCCTGCTGGAGTGGTTATCCCTAACTTCCCTCCCTTGCCAGCCTGGTTTCCCCAATTGCCCTCCCTTGCAGGCCTAGTATCCCCAACTGCCCTCCCCTACAGGCCTATTCCCCTCCCAATGGCCCTCTCCTGATGGCTTGATACCCCCAACTATCCTTCCCTGCAGGCCTGGTCACTCCAACTGCCCTCCAATGCATGGCTGGACCCTCCTACTGCTCTCCCCTGCACATCTGGCCATCCCTAAATGCCCTCACCTACAAGCCAGGTTGTTCCCAAATGCCCTCTCCTGCAGCCTGGTTGTCCCTAACTGCTCTCCCCAGCCAACCCTGTGACCCTTAACTGCCAACCCTTGCTGACTTGTTTGCCCATATCTGCACTCTCTTGTAGGCCAGGTTCCCCCAACTTCCCTTCCCTGCAGGTCTGATCATGTGTAACTGCCTTCCCCTGGATGCATATTCTCCCCCCAATGGCCCTCCCCTGCAGGCCTGGCCCCTCCCAACTGCCCTCCCTTGCCAGCATTGTTGCCCCTAATTGCCCTCACCTGCAGGCCTGGTACCCCCAATGGTATTCCCCTGCATGCCTTGTCCCCACCCCAACGGCCCTTCCCTGCAGGCCTGGTCCCCCACAACTGCCTTCCTCTGCAGGCCAGGTCCCTCCCATTGTCCCTTCTCAGAGGCCTGGTCACATGTAACTGCCCTTCCCTGCACGCCTTTTCTCCCCCCAATGGCCCTCTCCTGCAGACCTAGTACCCCCCAACTGCCTTTCCCTGCAGGCCTGGTCACCTGTAACTGCCCTCCCCTGCATGCCTGGTATCCCCAAATGCCCACCTGTGCAGGCCTAGTCCACCCCAATGGCCCTCTCTGCAGGCCCAGTCGCGTGTAACTGCCCTCCCCTGGATGCCTATTCTCCCCTCAACGGCCCTCCTCTGCAGGCCTGGTCCTGCCCCAATGGCCTTCCCCTGCATGCATATTCTCCCCCCAACAGCCTCCCCTAAAGGCCTGGCCCCTCCAAACTTCCCTCCCTTGCCAGCATGGTTTCCCGTAATTGCCCTCACCTGCAGGCCTGGTACCCCCAATGACATTCCCCTGCATGCCTTGTCCCCATCCCCAATGGCCTTTCCCTGCTGGCCTGGTCGCCCCAACTGTCCTCGAATGCAGGCCTGGTTCCCCGTAACTGCCCTCCCTTGCAGGTCAGGTCCACCCTATGGCCCTCCCCTTCAGTCCTGGTCTTTCCAAACTGCACTTCACTGCAGGCCTGGTCTCCCCCAGCTGCCCTCTCCTGCAGGCCTGGTCCCCCCCAACAGCCCTCTCCTGCAGGCCAGATCCTCCCCATCAGTCCTTCCCAAAGGCCTGGTCACGTGTAACTGCCTTGCACTGCATGCCTGTTATCTCCACAACGGCCCTTCCCTGCAAGCCTGGTCACCTCAACTGCCCCCCCTGCAGGCCTGGTTACCCCAACTACACTTCCCTGCTGGCCTCATCACCCCAATTGCCCTCGATACAGGCCAGGTCCCCCCTCCCCACAGCCCTCCACTTCAGACCTGGTCCCTCCCAAGTGTCCTTCCCTGCCGGCCTTGTCCACGTAATTGTCCTCCCCTACCAGCCTATTACCTCTAACTGCTCTCCCCTGGTGAAGTGGTCATCCCTAACTTCCCTCCTTTGCCAGCCTGGTACCCTCAATGGCCCTCCCCTGCAGGCCTGGTACACCCAAATGTCCATCTGTGCAGGCCCAGTCCACCCCAATAGCCCTCCCATGCTGCCTGGTCTCCCCTACTGTCCTCTGCAGGCCTGGTTGCTCCAAGTGCCCTCCAATGCAGGGTTGGACCCTTCTACTTCACTCCCCTGCACACCTGGTCCCCGCCACCTACCCTCAGGCCTGGTTGCTTCCAAGTGCCTTCCCCTGCAGGCCTGGTAGCCCCAATTGCCTTTCCCTGGAAGCATGGTCACCAAAACTTCCCTCCCCTGCTGGCCTGGTCACCCCTAACTACCCTCCCCTGCAGGCCTGGTCCCTACCAAATGCCCTCCCCTGCAGGCCTATTCCCTCCCCCACCCTAACTGCCCTTCCCTGTTGGCCTGGGTCCCTCCCAACTGCCCTCCCCTGCTGGCCGGATCACCTACAACTGCCCTCCTTCCCCTGCTAACTATATTATGGTGGTCATCTTATGTCCACATGGAGGTGGCCATCTTTGACCTCATGGGGTCAGCCATCTTGTGTGTTGGAGTGATGATCAATTTGCATATTACCCTTTTATTAGATAAGATGAACTGATCCCCTCCAATAAGTTGTCATATACAGTTATTACAATATTATTGACTATATTCTCTATGCTGTATGTTACATCCCTGTATCTATTTTGTAACTACCAATTTGTAATTCTTAATTCTTTCACCTTTTTCACTCAGCCCCACAAACCCCTCTCCCTGCTCCAATCTGGCAAGCATCAGTTTCTTCTCTGTATCTCTAAGTCTACTTCCGTTTTGTTTGTTCATTTATTTTGTTGTTTACATTCCACATATAAGTGAAACTATATTATATTTGGTTTTTTATGTATGAATGATTTTACTTAACAGAGTACCCTCTAGATCAGTGGTTCTCAACCCTCCTCATGTTGTGGTGACCTCCAACAATAAAATTATTTTCGTTGCTACTTCGTAACTTATGAATTTTATGTTTGGAGGTCACCACAACATGAGGAACTGCATTAAAGGGACATGGCATTAGGAAGGTTGAGAACCACTGCTCTAGATGCGTCCATGTTGTTGCAAATAGTAAGATTTCATTCTTCTTTTTTCCCAGTAGTATTCCATGTATGTGTACTGCATCTTTATCCAATCATCTATTGATAAGCACTTAGATTGTTTTCATATCCTGGCTATTGTAAATAATGCTACAATGAACATAGGGATGCATGTATTTTTTCAAATTAGTGTTTTGGATTTCTTTGAATAACAACCCAGAAATGGAATTGCTGGGTCATATATCAGTTCCATATTTAATCACCAGGATTCCTTTTTCTCCACAATCTTTCCAGCGTTATTTGTGGATTTATTGATGATAACCATTCTGACAATTATGAGATGATAATTCATTGTGGTTTTATTTGCATATTTCTATTGACAAGTGATGCTGAGCATATTTTCATATATCTATTGGCCATCTGAATGTCTTCTTTGGAAAATGTCTATTTAGGTCCTTTGCCCATTTTTTTAATTGGATTGTTTGTGGGGTTCTTTATGATATTAAGTTATGTGAGTTCTTTATGAATTTGAGATTTTTAAAATAAATATTTTTTGATTTCAGAGAGGATGAGAGAGAGATAGAGATAGAAATATCAATGATGAGAGAGTATCATTGCTCAGCAGTCTCCTGTATGCCCACCTACTGGTGATTGAGCCCACAACCTGGGCATGTGCCTTGACCAGGAATCTAATGGTGACCTCCTGGTTCATAGGTCGATACTCAACAACTGAGCAGTGCCAGCTGGCTGGGCTAAATTTTGAATATTGAACCCTTATTGGATGTATCATTGGTGAATACCTTCTATTTAGTAGGCTATTTTTTCATTTTGATGATAGTTTCATTTGCTGTCTAAAACCCTTTTATTTTTCTATAGTCTCATTTATTTATGTATTTTGTTTTGTTTCCCTTGCCTGAAGATATATATGTAAAAATATTACTAAGAGCAATATCAGAGAGTTTAAAAACCTGAATCCCCAACTTTGGGTGCTAGTGCCATTTTGGGGCTCAGCCCACCTGACAACCAGGTGACCTAATAAATTCATAATTATTTTCTTTTTATTTATTTGTTATTTTCTTTATTAATTAGGGCATTACACATATGTCCTTATCTCCCCATTGCCCCCACCCCCTCACTCATATCCTCACCCCCCTGTTGTCGGTGTCCATTGGTTACGCTTATATGCAATTGCATACAAGTCCTTTGGTTGATCTCTACCCCTAACTCTCACCCTCCCCTACATTTGCTCTGAGGTTTGAGCATCTGATTGATGTTTTCAGTCTCTGGATTTGTTTTTCTTCATCAGTTTATGTTGTTCGTTAAATTCCATAAATGAGTGAGATCATGTGATATTTATCTTTCTCTGACTGACTTATTTCCCTTACCATAATGCTTTCCAGTTCCATCCATGCTGATGCAAATAGTAAGAATTCCTTAATTTTACTGCAGCATAGTATTCCATTGTGTAGATGTACCACAGTTTTTTAATCCACTCATATGCTGATGGGCACTTAGGCTGTTTATAAATCTTAGTTTTGGTGAATTGTGCTGCTATGAACATAGGTGTGCATATATCTTTTCTGATTTGTGTATCTAGTTTCTTGGGATATATTCCTGGAAGTGTGTACCTAGGTCAAATGGAAGTTCCATTTTTCATTTTTTGAAGAAACTCCATAGTATTCTCCACAGTGACTACACCAGTCTGCATTCCCACCAGCAGTGTATGAGGGTTCCTTTTTCTTGCTAGCACTTGTTTGTTGATTTGTTGATGATAGCCATTCTGACAGGTATGAGATAGTACTGCATAGATTTTCATTTAAATCTCTCAGAGTAGTGACTTTGAGCATGTTTTCATATGTCTCTTGACCTTCCTTATTTCTTCTTCAAGAAGTATCAATTTAGGTCCATTACCCATTTTTTGATTAGGTTGTTTATTTTCCTTTTATTAAGTTGTATGAGTTCTCTGTAAATGTTGGAGATTAAACCCTTATCAGTGATAACACTGGCAAATATGGTCTCCCACACAGTTATCTTTATTGTTTTGTTGATGGTTTCTTTCGCTGTGCAAAAGCTTTTTATTTTTTTAAATCTTTATTATTCAGATTATTACATTTGTTTCTCTTTTTTCACCACCATAGCACCCTTCCACCCAGCTCCCACTCTTCCCTCTGCCCTTACCTCCCTCCCATTGACCTCATCCATAGGTGTATGATTTTTGTCCAGTCTCTCCCTGTATACCCCTCACCCCTTTCCCCCTGAGAATTATCAGTCCACTCTCTTTCTGTGCTCCTGATTCTATTATATTCACCAGTTTATTCTGTTGATCAAATTTTTAATTCACTTAATTTTTAGATTCACTTGTTGATAGATATGTATTTGTTGTTCATAATTTTTTGTCTTTTACTTTTTTCTTCTTCCTCTTCTAAAAGAATACCTTTCAGCATTTCATATAATACTGGTTTGGAGTTGATGAACTCCTTTAGCTTTTTCTTATCTGTGAAGCTCTTTATCTGCCCTTCAATTCTGAATGATAGCTTTGCTGGATAGATTATTCTTGGTTGTAGGTTCTTGCTATTCATCACGTTGAATATTTCATGCCACTCCCATCTGGCCTGCATCGTTTCTGTTGAGAAATCAGCTGACAGTCGTATGGGTGCTCCCTTGTAGGTAATGGACTGTTTTTCTCTTGCTGCTTTTAATATTCTCTCTTTGTCTTTTGCTCTTGGTATTTTAATTATGATGTGTTTTGGTGTGGTCCTCTTTGGATTCCTTTTATATGGGGTTCTGTGTGCTTCCTGGACTTGTAAGTCTATTTCTTTTACCAGATGTGGGAAGTTTTCAGTCATTATTTCTTTAAATAGGTTTTCAGTATCTTGCTCTCTCTCTTCTTCTGGCACCCCCACAATTCTGATGTTGGTATGCTTGAAGCTGTCCCAGAGGCTCCTTACATTATCTTCACATTTTTGGATTCTTTTCTCTTCTTGCTTTTCCAGTTGAATGTATTCTGCTTCTTTATATTTCAATTTTTTTTACTTGATTCTTGCCTTTCTCTAGTCTGCTGTTAGGACTCTGTATAATATTTTTTATTTCAGTCAGTGTATGTTTAATTTCTAGTTGGTCCTTTTTGATCTTTAGTTGAACCTTTTCCATGTCTGGTTGAATCCTTTGCATCTCTACTTGGTCCTTTTTCATCTCCTCTTGGCTCTCGCTAATTTTATCCAACTTTTCTAACATATTCTTTAAAACCTTATAAGTGTGGTTTTGAACTCTATATCCAGTTGTTTCTTTTCCTCCATTTCTTTTGTTTGTGATCCTTTCCCATGTGTCGGCATTTTCACTATGCCGGGAGAAATTATGTTAGATTCAGCCTTATGATACCAGACTTTCAAAACCGCAGAAAACCTCTCTGTTGACCTTGGGAGGGGTGGAGTCTCAGGCCTTAAGGGACCGCCTTGCCTTTCAGTCGCCCTGCCCTCCACGGCCCCTGAGTCTCACGTGACTGGGTAATTGCTGGAGCGGTCCTTGTGCGGGGCGCCTGCAGTGCCTCCAGACAGCTGCTTTTCAGGCTCCCCTGCACCCCAGGACCACACGAGTTTAGGTCCTCAGGGTTTCACCCGAAACTGGGGCTTAGTGGAGTCAGAAGTGGCATGGTTGGGAGGGTCTGTCTCCTGCCCACTCGCAAAAGCCAGCGGCACAATCAGCAATCTGTCCTCTGCGCATAGTGTTGTGCGAGCTACCATACCTCTGATCTTTTGCGACTCCCCTAAATTTCCGTGCACCTCTCCCTTTTCACAGTCCAAACTCCCCCCCTTATGAGTTTCGGCTGGATCTGGGGTTTAGTGTCATAAGATAAGGGGTTCAATGCCTTTGAGAGTCTCCATTTCCCTCCTGCCAGAGAAAGCCAGCCAGGTACTCCAGCACCTGCTCTCTTCGCGTGCATCTCCGTACCTCAGCTTTTTGCAGCTCCTCTGGTTCTCCGAGAGCCCCTCTCTTTCCCTCTAGTTGTAGAATTTCCATTCAGCCAGCTTTCCTGTGGTTCTGGATGATGTCTGTTCTGTCTTTTAGTTGTAGTTTTGAAATTGTTGTGCGAGGCACCATCTTGGATTCTCCCTCAAAAGCTTTTTATTTTGATGTAGTCCCATTTGTTTATTTTTTCTTTACATTGCCCTAGGAACAGTATCTGTGAAGAAACAGCTTTGGCATATGTCTGAGATTTTGCAGTCTGTGGATTCCTCTAGTATTTTTATGGTTTCCCATCTTATGTGTAAGTACTTTATACATTTTGAGTTTATTTTGTGCATGGTGTAAGTTGGTGGACTAGTTTCATTTTTTTCATGTATATGTTCAATTTTCCCAACACCATTTATTGAAGAGACTGTCTTGACTCCATTGTATGTTCATGCCTCCTTTGTCAAATATTAATTGAGTATAGTTATTTAGGTTGGGGTTTCTGAGTTCTCTATTTTATACCATTGATCTATATGTTTGTTTTTGTACCAGTTCCAGGCAGTTTTGAGAACAGGGGCTTTGTAATACAACTTGATATCTGGTATTGAGATTCCTCCTACTTTGTTCTTCTTTCTCAGGATTGCTGCAGCTATACAGGGTCATTTTTTATTCCAGATGAATTTTTGGAGAGTTCGTTCTAGGATTGTGAAATATGTCATTGGTATTTTAATGGAGAGTGCACAGAATCTATAGATTGCTTTGGGTAGAATGGACATTTTGATGATGTTGATTCTACCAATCCATGAACATGGCATGTTCCTCCATCTGTTTATGTCTTCCTCTATCTCTTCTTTCAGTGTCCTGTAGTTTTCTGCTTACAGGTCTTTTACCTTTTATGTTAAGTTTATTCCTAGGTATCTTATTTATTTATTTATTTTTGGTGAAATGGTAAATGGGATTGCTTTTTTAGTCTATCTTTCTGTAAGTTCACTATTGGTGTATAGAAATGCCATATATTTCTTGGCGTTAATTTTGTATCCTGCTACTTTGCCAAGTTCATTTATTAAGTCAAATCGTTTTTTGATGGATACTTTAGGGTTTTTTACGTACAATATCATGTCATCTGCAAATAAGGATAGTTTTACTTCTTTTCCAATTTGGATGCCTTTTATTTCTTCTTCTTGTCTGATCACAATAGCTAGTATTTCCAGAACTCAGTCAAACAGAAGTGGTGAGAGTGGCCATACCTGTCTTCTTCCTGTTCTTAGAGGAAATGATTTTAGTTTTTGCCCATTGAGTGTGAGGTTGGCTGTGAGTTTGTCAGATATGGCTTTTATTGTGTTGAGTTCTGATCCTTCTATTCCCACCTTGCTGAGAGTTTTTATCAAGAAAGTGTGTTAGATTTTGTCAAATGTTTTCTTTGCATCAATTGATATTTCTATGTGATTTTTATCTCTCAATTTGTTTATGTGATGTATCATATTTTTGATTTATGCATATTGTACCATCCTTGCATCCACGAGATAAATACTACTTGATCATGGTGTATGATCTTTGTGATGTTATGCTGGATATGATTTGCTTGAATTTTATTGAGGATTTTGGCATCTATATTAATTAGAGATACTGGTCTATAATTCTCTTTCATTGCGTTGTCTTTATTTAGTTTTGGTATTAGGGTGATGATGGCTTCATAGGATGAGCTTGGAAGTGTTCCTTCCTCTTGAATTTTTTGCAATATTCTAATAAGGATAGGTTTTAGGTCTTCCTTGAATTTTTGATAATACACCCCTTTGAAGCCGTCTCTCCCCACACTTTTGTTTGCTGGAAGCCTTTTGATGACTGCTTCATTTTTTCCCATAGTTATTAGCCTTTTTAGATTTTTAGAATCTTACTGATTGAGTTTGGAAGGTTGTATTTTTCTAGGAATATGTCCATTTCCTCCACTTTGTCTAAATTGTTGGAATAGAGCTATTTTTTTTTTTTAACAATCTCTGTGTATTTCTGTGGGGTCAGTTGTTATTTCTCCTCTTTCTTTTCTGATTTTGTTTATTTGGGTCCTCTTTCTTTCTTTTTTATGAGCCTGGCTAGAGGTTCATCAATATTGTTTATCCTTTCAAAGAACCAGCTCTTGGTTTCATTGATCTTTTGTATTGTTTGTCTCCATGTCATTTATTTCTGCTTCTTGTTGCTCTCTTTCTAATTCTTTGAGATGTAGAGTTAGATGATTTATTACCATTTTTTTTCTTTCTTTTCTTTTTTTAGGTAGGTGTGTAGAGCTATAACCTTCCCTTCCTATACTGTTTTCATTGTGTCCCATAGATTTTGGATTGTGTTTTCAGTGTCATTCATTTCCAGGATATTTTAAATTTCTTCTTTGATCTATTTGGTAAATGAGTCATTGTTTAATAACATGCTATTCAGAGTCCAAGTGCTTGAATTTTTTTTATTGTTTTTATTGTAGTTTATTTTTAATGTTATGCCGTTGTGGTATGAGATGCTTGATATTATTTCAGTCTTATTGAATTTGGAGAGACTTTGCTTTTGGGAGTTGATATAGGGTTAAGCTTTATATTGACTTGTGGCAGGGCTACAAACAAGTCCCAGCCTGTAGGGTAGAGCTCTCCTAGCATAATTAAGCCTGACATTGTAACTTTCCCTAATTCCTTTCTAAGTAGCTAATGGGCTGTGGGAGATGCAGCAAATGTTGCCAAAACAAGACAAACACTCAAGAACATGGTAACTATGCTGACCACTTCTTGTTTATCTGTAACTATAAAACAAAGCCCCAACTTATCTGCTAGATCTTTCTTTGTTCTCATCTAGGTATGGGGGATCCACCAAGCCCCATCTGTATTCATTTTGTATGTCTTCTTTAATCCTTCACTGCCACTCCTCAGGTTTACCCTTGGCTGTGCTGATGTGGCACACTTTACTTGTGACCCACTATGTGATCTATTTTTTGAAAATGTCCCACGTGCACTTGAGAAGAATGTATATTCCATGGATTTGGGGTGAAAAGTTCTGAAGATGTCAATTAAGTCCATCTGATTTAGAGAGTCATTTAGGATTGCTGTTTCTTTGCTGATTTTTTTGTCTAGAGGATTTATCCAGTGACATCAGAGGTGTATTCAAGTTCCCTACTATGATTGTATTGTTGTCAATCTATCCCTTGATACCTTCCAGGAGTTTTTTTTTATGTATTTGGGTGCTCCTGAATTGGGTGCATATATGTTTATCAGGGTTATATCCTCTTGTTGTATTGATCTATTTAGTATTATGAAGTGGCCTTCCTTATCTCTTGTTATGGCCTTCACTCTGAGGTCTATTTTTTCAGATATAAGTATTGCTACCCCAGTTTTTTTCTTCATTTCCATTTGCCTGAAAGATATTTTTCCATCTCTTCACTTTCAGTGTGTGTGAGTCCCTAGTTCCTAGGTGGGTCTCTTGTAGACAGTATATATATGGGTTATGTGTTTGTTTGTTTTTTTGATTCAGCCACTTGATATTTTTGATTGGAGCATTTTAGTCCATTTATGTTTAAAATTATTATTGAGAGGTACTTGTTTAGAGCCATTTTTATTTTTTGTGCCTGTGTTCCTTCTTCCCTTTTTATTTCTTCTGCTTACACTAGTCCATTTAGCAGTTCTTGCATTAATGGCTTGATAGTGATAAACTCCCTTAGACTTGTTTTGTCTGTGAAGCTCCTTATTTCCCCTTTGAATGATAGCCTTGTTGGTTAGAGTATTCTTGAATTTAGTCCCTGGATTTGCATCACTTTGTAAATTTCCTTCCATTCTTTTCTGGCCTGATGTGTTTCTGTTGAGAAATCATTTGATAATCTAATGGGAGATTCCTTGTATGTGATTTTCTGTCTCTCTCTTGCATCCTTTAAGATTCTTTGTCCTGAACACTTGCCATTGTTATTATGATGTGTCTTGGTGTGGGTCTTTTCAGCTTCATCTTGTTTGGGACTCCCTGTGCTTGTGTGAATTTTTTCATCCCCACATCAGGGAAGTTTTGAGACATTATTTCTTCAAATAGATTTTCTAATCCTTGTTACTCTTGCTGTTGTTCTGGCATCCCTATTATTCATATGTTGCTTCATTTCATGTTGTCCCATAGCTTTCTTAGGCTCTCTTCCTGTATTGTAATTTTATTTATTTTAGTATTTTTTTATTGACAGTCTTCTCATAACATAATAAACAAGGCAAGTACAAGGGAGGCTGCAAATGTCAGTGATGACTCTATGAAGGTTGGCCTCTTGTTGCCATCCCTCAATTATACCACTCAGTTTTTCAGTTTGCACCATTAGACTTGTGAGTAATTACTTTCTTTTCCTCTACTTAATCTGCCTCAATAAATTTATTTTTCCCAGTTTGCCTTCATAAACTCCACATACCTGCATATATATATATATATATATATATATATATATATATATATTTCTTTTTTTATTGTTTGAAGTATTATAAATAGTAGTACATATGGCTCATTTTGTTTCCCAATTAAGCTTCCCCCAGTCTCCTCTCCCCACTGGCATATGCCCTCACATCCATCCCAGTGTCTTGCATCCACTGGTTATGCTTATATGCATGCATATACATCGTTCAGTTGATTTCTTACCATCCCTAGTCCCCAAAACCTCCACAGCCTTTCCACTGTTGTTTGACAGTCTGATCAATGCTTCTCTGTCTCTATTTTTGTTAATTAGTTTATAATGTTAATTATTATGCATAAATGAATGAGACAATGTGGTATTTTTTTTCACTGACTGGCTTATTTCACATAGCATAATGCTATCCAGTTCCATTCAGGTTGCTACAAATTGTAAGAATTCCTTATTTTTTATAGCAGTGTAGTCTTCCATTGTGTAGATTTACCACAGTTTTCTAATCCACTCTCATCTGCTGATGAGCATTTAGGCTGTTTCCAAATCTTAACTATTGTAAATTGTGCTGCTATGAACAAAGGGGTGCATATATCCTTTTTGATTCATGTTTCTGTTTTATTGGGATATATTCCTAGAAGTGGTATTACTGGGTCAAATGGCAGTTCTATTTTTAATTTTTTGAGGAAACTCCATACTGTTCTCCACAATGGCTGCACCAGTATGCAATCCCACCAGCAGTGAACGAGGGATCCTTTTTCTCTGCATCCTCACCAACACTTGTTGTTCATTGATTTGTTGATGAAAGCCATTATGACAGGTGTGAGGTGGTATCTCATTGTTTTGATTTGTATCTCTCAGATGATTAGTGACTTTGAACATGTTTTCATTTGTCTCTTGGCTTTCTGAATGTCCTCTTTCAGAAAGTGTCTATTTAGGTCATTTGCCCATTTTTTGATTGGGTTATCTTCCTTTTGTTAAGTTGTATGAGTTCCCTGTATAGGCTGGAGATTAAACCCTTACCAGCGATAACATTAGCAAATACAGTGAGTGGCCAGATTATTATGATCTCTGAACCCATGATAATCTGGCCATTCAGTGTGTATATATATGTATATCCTACCTAATAAAAGAATAATATGTAAATTAACCACCACTCTGCTACACCCTCCAGACATGTCCACCAGCCAATCAGGAGCAAGTAGGCAAATTAACCCAACGAAAATGGCTGCAGTCATGGAGAGAGCAGGAAGGAGACTTGGGTTTCCCCTGCAATGGAGGAAGCCAACTTTCCACACACCCTCACCAGCCCAGAGCTCCACTCCAGGCTACAAAGTTTCAATTATAGAAGATAAATAAATCCCAACAAAAATGGCAGCAGCCATTAAGCTGGAGAGAGCAGGAAGCTAGGATTGCTCCCAGTGATGGAGGAAGCCAAGCTTTCCGCACACCCTGGCCTGCCTTGGCCTCCACTTAAGGCTACAAAGTTTCAATTATAAAAGATAAATAAATCCCAACAAAATGGCTGCCACCATGGAGTGAGCAGGTGGCTTGGCTCTGCTGCAGGCTACAAAGTTTCAATTGTAGAAGATATATAAATCCCAGATACCAGGCCCTCTGCTTGGGTCACCAGGGGGTGTGGCTGGCCTGCAAACCACCAGAGGCCCCTCACACAGGCTGCCCAATGCCCCAGGAGAATCCCCAACTTGATCCAGGAAACCCTTCAAGAAAAACTAGCTGGTCCCCACCCATGCACCAGGCCTATACTCTATCTAATAAAAGAGTAATATGCAGATTGACCATCATTCCAACACACAAGATGGCTGCCTATATGTGGTCAAAGATCCTGCCCCCATGTGGACACATGATGACCATCACAAGATAGCCAGCAGGGGAGGGCAGTTGAGAGCTACCAGGCCTGCAAAGGAGGGCAGTTGAGGGTGATCAGGCCTGCAGGGGAGGGCAGTTAGGAATGATCAGGCCAGCAGAGGAGGAAAGTTGGGGATGACCAGACATGCAGGGAAGAGCAATTAAAGGGGACCCAGGCCTGGACAGGAGAGCAGTTGGGGGGACCAGGCCTGCAGGGGAGGGCAGTTAGGAGGGACCAGGCCTCAGGGGATAGCCATTAGGTGTGACCAGGCCTGCAGGGGTGGGCAGTTAGGGGCAACCAGGCTGACAGGGGAGAAGTTAGGCATCAATCAGGCTGGCAGGGGAGTGGTTAGTGAGTTATCAGCCTGGCAGGCAGAAGTGGTTAGGGGCAATAAGGAATGCAGGCAGGTGAGCAGTTGGAAACCAGTAGTCCTGGAATATGAGAGAGATGTCTGACTGCCCATTTAGGCCTGATCACCGTGGGATCAGGCCTAAATGGGCATTTGGACATCCTTTGAGGGGTCCCAGATAGGAGAGGGTGCTGGCTAGGTTGAGGGACACCCCCTGCCATGCACGAATAAATAAGTAAGTAAATAAATAAATAAATAAATAAACACACACACATACACATATGTATATGTGTGTGTGTATGTATGTATGTATATATGTATGTATGTATTAGAGGCCTGGTGCATGAATTCATGCATGGGTGGGGTCGGGCCAGCTTGGCTAGAGGGAGGGGACATGGGTAGTCAGCCAGCTTGCCTGCTGGTCAAACTCCAGATCAAGGGGACAATTTGCATATTAGGCTTTTATTATACAGGATATATACTGAGTGGCCAGATTATTATATGTTCAGAGATCACAATAATCTGGCCACTCAGTGTATATTCTCCCATGCACTGGGCTTGCTTATTGCTTTGTTAATGGTTTCTTTTGCTGTGCAGAAGCTTTTTATTTTGATGTAGTCCCATTTGTTTATTTTCTCCTTAGTTTCCATTGCCCTAGGAGCTGTATTGTCAAATACATTGCTACAACAAATGTCTGCTATTTTGCTGCCTATGGCTTCTTCTAAGATTTTTATGGTATCCCATTGTATGTTTAAGTCCTTTATCCATTTTCTGTTTATTTTTTTCTATGGTGTGACTTGGTGGTCTAGTTTAATTTTTTTTTGCAAGTATCTGTCCAGTTTTCCCAATACCATTTATTGAAGAGACTATCTTGACTCCTTTGTCAAATATTAATTGAGCATAGTGGTTTTGGTTGATTTCTGTGTTTTCTGTTCTGTTCTACTGGTCTATATGTCTGTTCTTGTGCCTGTAGAAGGCAGTTTTCAGAATAATGGCTTTGTAGTATAGCTTGATAACTGGTATTGTGATCCCTCCAACATTGTTCTTCTTTCTTAAGATAGCAGCAGCTATTCGGGTCTCTTTTATTCTAGATGAATTTTTGGAGAATTTGTTTTAGGTCTTTGAAGTATGCCGTTGGTATTTTAATGGGTAGTGCATTGAATGTATAGATTGCTTTGGGTAGTATGGACATTTTAATGATGTTGATTCTACCAATACATGAACTTGGTATATTCTTCCATTTGTTCATATCTTCCTCTATCTCTCTTTTCATCATTCAGAAATTTTGAGTATAGGTTCTATCTCCTTGGTAAAGTTTATTCCTAGGTATCTTAATTTTTTTTTTTGCAATGGTAAATGGGATTACTTTTTAATTTCTCTATCTGTGAGTTCAATATTGGTGTATAGAAAAGCCGTAGACTTCTGGGTGTTACTTTTGTATCCTGCTACAGTGATGAATTCATTTATTAAGTCTAGTAGTTTTTTGATGGAGTCTTTCAGACTTGTTATGTACAATATCATGTCATCTACAAATAAGGACTGTATTACTTCTTTTCCAATTTGTATGCCTTTTATTTTTTCTTGTTTCTGATCACAATAGCTAGTACTTCCAGTACTGTGTCAAACAGGAGCGGTGAGAGTGGGCATCCCTGTCTTGTTCCTGTTCTTAGTGGAAATGGTTTGAGGTTTTGCCCATTGAGTATGATGTAAGCTGTGGGTTTGTTATATATGGCTTTTATTATGTTGAGTTATGATCCTTCTATTCTCACCTTGCTGAGGTTTATTATCAAGAGGGTGTTGGATTTTGTCAAATGTATTTTTCTGCATCAATTGATATGACCATGTGATTTTTATCTCTTAATTTGTTTATGTGATGCATCACATTTATTGATCTGTGGATATTGTACCATCCTTGCATTCCTCGGATAAATCCTACTTGGTCATGGAGAATGATCTCTCTGATGTATTGCTGGATCAGATTTGCTAGAATTTTGTTGAGGCTTTTCGCATGTATGTTCATGAGGGATATTGGCCTGTAATTCTCTTTCATTGGGTTGTCTTTATCTGGTTTTGGTATTAGGTTGATGCTGGCTTTATAGAATGAGCTTGGAAGTGTTCCTTCCTCTTGAAGTTTTTGGAATAGTCTGAGGAATATAGGTTTTGTTTCTTCTTTGAATGTTTTATTAAACTCCCATGTGAAGCTGTCTGGTCCCTGGCTTTTGTTTGTTGGAAAATTTTTTATTACTGCTTCAATTTCCTCCATAGTTATCAGTGTTTTCAGTTTTTTGGTTCCTTCTGGCTAAGTTTTCTAAGGTTGTATTTTTTAGGAATACATCCATTTCTTCTAGGTTGAGCTATTTGCTGGAGTAGAGTGGCCCATAGTATTTTTTCAGGATTGTTGGTATTTCTATGGGGTCTGTTGTTATTACACCTTTTTATTTTCTGATTTTGTTTATTTGGGTCCTCTCACTTCACTTCTTGGTGAGCCTGGGTAGAGGTTCATCAATCTTATTTATCCTTCAAAGAACCAGCTCTTGGCTTTATTGATCTTTTGTATTTTTTTTTGTCTCTATATCCTTTATTTCTGCTCTGATCTTTATTATTTCCTTCCTTCTGCTCATTCTGGGCTTTTCTTGTTGCTTTATTTGTAACCATTCAAATTGTAGCATTAGATAGTTTATTATAAGTTTTTCTTGTTTTTTTGAGGTAGGCCTGTGATGTTATGAACTTCCCTCTCAGTATTGCTTTCATTGTTTCCCAAAGATTTTGGATTGTTGTGTTTTCATTGTCATTTGTTTCCAGGATGTGTTTTATTTCTTCTTTGATCTATTTGGTAACCCACTCTTTTTTTAAATATTATGCTATTCAGCCTCCACGTGTTTGAATTTTTGTGATTGTTTTTACTGTAGTTGATTTCTAATTTTAAGCCTTTGTGATCTGAGAAGATGCTTGATATGATTTCAATCCTCTTGAATTTGGAGACACTTTTCCTAGTTTCAATATGTGGTCTATCTTTGAAAATGTCCCATGTATATTCTATAGTTTTGGGGTGGAATGTTAGAAAGATGTCAATTAAGTCCATCTGAACTACTAAGTCATTTAGGATTGAAGTTTCTTTGCTAATTTTTTGTCTAGAGGACTTATCCAGTGATGTTAATGGGGTATTAAAATCTCCTATTATGATCATGTTGCTCTAAATCTAACCCCTGATATCTTCCAGAAGGTTTTTTTTTAATGTAATTTGTTGTTGTTGCATTGGGACATAAATGTTTACCAGAGTTATCTCTTCTTGTATAGATCACTTTGGAATTACGAAGTGGACTTTCTTGTCCTTTGTTATGGTCTTAACTTTGAGGTCTATTTTGTCAGATATAACTATTTCTACCCCAGCTTTTTTTTTCATTTCCATTTGCCTGATAGATATTTTTCCATCCCTTAACTTTCAGTCTGTGTGAGTCATTTTTTCTGAGGTGGGTCTCCTGTAGATAACATATATATATATATATATATATATATATATATATATATATATATATAATTTACTTATCCATTAATTCACTTGATGTATTTTAATTGGAGCATTTAATCCATTTACATCTAATGTTATTATCAATAGGTACTTGTTTGTAGCCATTTTTGTATTTTATGACCATGTTGCTTCCTCCCTTTCAATTTCTTCCTTTTTACAGCATTCTCTTTAGCATTTAATCTATTGCTGGTTTGGTATTGATAAACTCCCTTATCCTTTTTTTTTTCCTGCAAAGCTCCTGATTTCCCCTTCAATTTTGATTGATAGTCTTGCTGGATAGATTATTCTTGGATTCAGTCCTTTGCTTTGGAATATTTTGTACACCTTCTTCCATTCCCTTCTAATTTGATGTATTTCTGTTGCGAAATCATTTGATAATCTGATCGGGGCTCCTTTGTAAGTAACTGTCTCTCTCTTTGTTGTTAAAATTAGCTATTGAAATTATGACATGTGTTGGTGTGGGTCTTTGGGATTCATCTTGCATGGGACTCTCTGTACTTGTGTAACTTTATTCTTCCCCATATCTGGGATGTTTTCTGTTATTATTTCTTCAAATAGATTTTCTAATCTTTGCTGCTCTTATTGTCCTTCTGGCAGTCCTATTATATGTATGTTATTTCATTTTGCATTGTCCCAAAGCTCCCTTAAGCTCTCCTGCTTTTTAATTTTTTTTCTCTAGTTGCTGTTCAGATTGGCTTGTTTCTGTACCTTATATTCTAACTCACTAATTTGGTCCTCTGCTTCTTCTAGTCTACTATTGAAACCTTCCATGGTGCTTTTTTTTATTAATTTTTACATATCTCGCCATTGCCCCCCCTCCCTCCCAGGCATACCCCAACCCCCCAGTGTCTATGTTCATTGGTTATGATTATATGCATAGATACAAGTCCTTTGATTGATCTCTTATCTACCTCACCTAACTTTAATCTTCCTGCTGTAATTTCACAGTCTGTTTGAAGCTTTACTGTCTCTGTATCTATCCTTTTGTTCATCAGTTTATAATGTTCTTTATTATCCCCCAATGAGTACGATCATGTGATGCTTCTCCTTCATTGACTGGCTTCTTTCACTAAGCATAAGGCTCTCCAGTTGCTGCAAATGATAAGAATTCCTTCTTTTTAATGGCAGCATAGAATTCCATTGTGTAGATGTACCACAGTTTTCTGATCCACTCATCTGCTGACGGGCACCTAGGCTGTTTCCAAATTGTGGCTATTGTAAATTGTGCTGCTATGAACATAGGGGGGCGTAAATACTTTCTGATTGGTGTTTGTAATTTCTTAGGATAAATTTCTAAGAGTGGAATTACAGGGTCAAATGGGAGATCAATTTTCAGTTTTTTGAGGAAACTCCATTCTGTTCTCCACAGTGGCTGCACCAGTCTGCATTCCCACCAACAGTGCACAAGGGTTCCGTTTTCTCCGCATCCTCGCCAACACTTGTCGTTTGTCGATTGTTGATGATTGCCATTCTGACAGGTGTAAGATGGTATCGCATTTTCGTTTTGATTTGCATCTCTCAGATGATTAAAGACTTTGAACATGTTTTCATGTGTCTCTTGGCCTTCCTTCTGTCGTCTTTTGAAATGGTTCTATTTAGGTCCGTTGCCCACTTTTTATTGGATCCTTCATCTTCCTTTTATTAAGTTGTATAAGTTGGTTGTAGATTTTGGAGATTAAACCTTTATCAGTGATAGCATTTGCAAATATGTTCTCTCATGCATTGATCTTTCTTGTTGTTTTGTTGATGGTTTCTTTTGCTGTGCAAAAGCTTTTTATTTTGATGTAGTCCCAGTTGTTTATTTTTTCTTTAGCTTCCATTGCCTTTGGAGCAGTATCAGTGAAGAAGTTCTTTCGGCATATATCTGAGATTGTGCTGCCTGTGGATTCCTCTAGTATTTTTATGGTTTCCCTTCTAATGTTTAAGTCCTGTATCCATTTTGAGTTTATTTTTGTATTTGGTGTAAGTTGGTCCAGTTTAAATTTTTTTGCATGTATCTGTCCAATTTTCCCAACACCATTTATTGAAGAGGCTATCTTGGCTCCATTGAATGTTCATGCCTCCTTTGTCAAATATTAATTGAGCATAGTGGTTTGGGTGGATATCTGGGTTCTCTATTCTATTCCATTGATCTATATGTCTGTTCTTGTGCTAGTACCAGGCTGTTTTGAGAACAGTTGCTTTGTAGTATAGCTTGAAGTCTGGTATTGAGATCCCACCTACTTTATTCTTTTTTCTCAAAATTGTTGTAGCTATCCGTGGTCTTTTTTTGTTCCAGATGAATCTATGAAGAATTCTTTGTAGGTCTGTGAAATATGTCCTTGGTATTTTAATGGGTAGTGCGTTGAATCTGTAGATTGCTTTGGGTAGTATGGACATTTTAATGATGTTGATTCTCCCAATCCATGAGCATGGTATGCTCTTCCATCTGTTAACATCTTCCTCTATCTCTTTTTTCAGTGTCCTGTAGTTTTCTGCATAAAGGTCTTTTACCTCTTTAGTTAGGTTTATTCCTAGGTATCTTAATTTTTTTGGTGTAATGGTAAATGGGATTGCTTTTTTAGTTTCTCTTTCTATAATTTCACTGTTAGTGTATAGAAATGCCACAGACTTCTTAGCATTAATTTTGTATCCTGCTACATTGCCGAATTCATTAATTAAGTCAATTAGTTTTGGAATGGAGTCTTTTGGTTTTTTTATGTACAATATCATATCATCTGCAAATAAGGACAGCTTTACTTCTTCTTTTCCAATTTGGATGCTTTTATTCCTTCTTGTTGTCTAATTGCAATGGCTAATACTTCCAGTACTATGTCGAACAGGAGAGGTGAGAGTGGGCATCCCTGTCTTGTTCCTGTTCTTAGGGGAAATAGTTTTGGTTTTGGCCCATTGAGTAGGCTGTTAGCTGTGGGTTTATCATATATGGCTTTTATGACGTTCAGGTATGATCCTTCTATTCCCACTTTGCATAGAGTTTTTATCAGGAAAGGATGTTGGATTTTGTCAAATGCTTTTTCTGCATCAATTGATATGACTATGTGATTTTTATCTCTCAATTTGTTTATGTGATGTATCACATTTACTGATTTGCGGATATTGAACCATCCCTGCATTCCTGGGATGAATCCTGCTTGGTCATGGTGTATGATCTTTCTGATGTACTGCTGGATCCGGTTTGCTAGAATTTTGTTGAGGATTTGGCATCTATGTTCATGAGAGATATTGGCCTATAATTCTCTTTCATTGTGTTGTCTTTATCTGGTTTTGGTATTAGGGTGATGCTGGCTTCATAGAAGGTGTTTGGTAGTATTCCTTCTTCTTGAATCTTTTTGAATAGTCTGAGGAGGATAGGTTTTAATTCTTCCTTGAATGTTGGGTAAAACTCTCCTGTGTAGTCATCTGGACCCGGGCTTTTATTTGCTGGAAGCTTTTTGATTACTGCTTCAATTTCTTCCATAGTTATTGGACTATTGAGATGTTTGGCTTCCTCCTCATTGAATTGTGGGAGGTTATATTTTTCTAGGAAAATGTCCATTTCTTGCAGGTTGTCCAATTTGTTAGAATAGAGTTGTTCATTATATTTTTTAACAATCCTTTGTATTTCCACAAGGTCTGTTGTTATTTCTCCTCTTTCATTTCTGATTTTGTTTATTTTGGTCTTCTCTCTTTGCTTCTTGGTGAGCCTGGCTAGGGGTCCATCAATCTTGTTTATCTTTTCAAAGAACCAGCTCTTTGTTTTGTTGATCTTTTGAATTGTTTCTTTGGTCTCCAAGTTGTTTATCTCCGCTCTGATCTTCACTATTTCCTTCCTTCTGAGTACTCTGCGCTTTTCTTGTTGCTCACGTTCTAGCTCTTTGAGTTGTAGGTTTAGGTGACTTATTACCATTGTTTCCTGTTTTTTGCAGTAGGCTTGTAGGGCTATGAGCTTCCCTCTCAAGACTGCTTTCACTTTGTCCCATAAATTTTGTATTGTTGTGTTGTCATTGTCATTTGTTGCCATGATGTTTTTTTATTTCTTCCTTGATCTCTCCTGTTACACAGTCATTGTTTAAAAGCATGCTGTTTAGTCTCCATGTGTTTGATTTCTTTCTATTGTTTTTATTATAGTTGATTTCCAGTTTTATGCCACTGTGGTCTGAGAAAATGCTTGATATGATATCTATCTTCTTGAATTTGAATAGACTTTTCTTATGACCCAACATATGATCTATCTTTGAAAATGACCCATGTGCACTGGAGAAGAATGTATATTCTGTGGTTTTGGGGTGAAATGTTCTGAAGATGTCAATTAATTCTATCTGGTCTTGTGAGTCATTTAGGATTGATTTTTCTTTGCTGATTTTTTGTTTAGAGGATTTGTCCAATGGTGACAGTGGTTTATTAAAGTCTCCTACTATGATTGTATTGCTGTCAATCTCTCCCTTAATATCCTCAGAGAGTTTTCTTTAATGTATTTAGGTGCTTCTATATTGGGTGCATATATGTTTACCAGAGTTATTTCTTCTTGTTGGATTGTTCCCTTTAGTATTATAAAGTGGCCTTCTTTATCTCTTGTTATGTCCTTCACTTTGAGATCTAATTTGTCAGATATAAGTATTGCAACCCCAGCTTTTTTTTTTTCATTTCTATTTGCCTGAAATACCATGTTCCATCCCTTCACCCTCAATCTGTTTGCATCTCTTTTACTAAGGAGGATTTCTTGCAGACAGCAGATATATGGATCATGTTTTCTTATCCAATCGGTTACCCTATGTCTTTTGATTGGAGCATTTAATCCATTCACATTTAAAGTTATTATTGATAAGTACTTATCTGTTGCCATTTTTAGTCCTTACCCCTGAGTTCCTTCTTCGCTTCCTCTTTCTTTTTATTACAGCAGACCTTTTAACATTTCTTGCATTGCTGGTTTGGTGGTAATATATTCCCTTAGTCCTTTTTAGTCTGTGAAGCTTTTGATTTCACCTTCAATTTTGATTGAGAGTCTTGCAGGGTACAGTATTCTTGGATTCAGACCCTTCCTTTGCATGACTTTGTATATTTCATTCCATTCTCTTCTGGCCTGACGAGTTTCTGTTGAGAAGTCAGTAGCTAGTCTTAGGGGGGTTCCTTTGTAGGTAACTTTCTGTTTCTCTCTGGCTGCTTTTAAAATTCTTACTTTGTCGTTAGTGTTTGCCAATTTAATTATAATGTGCCTTGGTGTCGGTTTGTTGGGGTTCATTTTGCTTGGGACTCTGTGAGCTTCTTGGATTTGTGTGGGTTTTTTCTTTTCTATATTGGGGAAATTTTCTGTCATTATTTCTTCAAACACATTCTCTAATCCTTGTTCAGTTTCCAGTCTTTCTGGAACCCCAATTATGCGGATGTTATTTTGTTTCATATTATCCCAAAGTTCCCTTAGACTCTCCTCTTGCTTTTTAACTTTTTTTTCTAGAAGCTGTTGTACTTGGGTATTTTTTCCTACCATGTCTTCTAGCTCACTGATGCGTTCCTCCGCTTCTTCTAGTCTACTTTTGATGCTTTCTATTGAGTTCTTTATAGCAGTGATGTCATTATTCATTTCTTCTTGTTTATTCTGCACCTCCTCTAGTTTCTTCTGCATTTCTTCTTCATGCTTCTTCACCTCTTCTAGGTTCTTCTTCATTTCCTCTTGGCTCTTCTTCATTTCCTCTTGGCTCTTACTCATATTGTCAAATTTGTCTTCCATTCTTTTCAACCACATTATGATAATGTCTCTGAACTCTTTCTCTGGTAGGCTTATTTGTGGTTCTATTTCATTTACTTCCTTTTCTGTGAAAGCTGCCTTTCTGTCTTTTGTGGGCTGTTTCTTTTTCTGCCCACGGTCTTTCTTCTTTGGGTGTCTGGTTATGTAGTGCTCTCTCCTACGTTGATTGAAAGGCACAAACTACAACACGACCAGGTACAGCACACAAGGCACTGTGTAGAAATGTATTCAAGATGTTAATAATCACAAATAAGGTGACCACCAAAGAAGGACAAATTAGGGGTAAATAGAGAAAGAAGAAGAGGAAAATGAGGAAGAAAGAAAAGAAAGAAGTGCCAAAATCACATTGGGAGAGTGAGAAAAAAAAGATAAATAAATGAACAATAAAATAAAATAAAATAAGAAAATAAAAAGGAGAAAAAGGAAAAGGAAAGAGGAAGAGAAAAAAGTCAGAGAGAAAAGAAAGTGTGTAAGAGAGAAAAGAGGAACAAAATATAGATGTCAGGAGACAACTCCAATAGAACAGTCACTAATCCCAATAAAGGCCAGCAACCAGTACCTAGAGATTAATGCAAATTGCAAATAGCAACTGGTATCGAGGGAGATAAGGGAAAAGAGAGGTAGAAAACAAAGCAAGCAAAAAGCAAAATAAAACAAGTAGAATAAACTAAAACAATCTCTAAAAAAATTTTCAAAAAATCGATATAATCACTTTTCAGGCAAATAGCAACAAAAGGACATAGAGAAAAAACAACTTTTTGGCTAGTGAAGACAAGAAGAGAGAGGTTTGTATGGACTTGTAGTAGGGGATTTGAAATTAGATATATAAATGGGGTGAAATTTTAACCAGGTAAAGAGAAAAATAGGGAGAATCTAAAGTTGGAAAAGGGAAAGAGAAACAAGACAGCAAAATGGGGAAAGTTAGGAGGAAAGTGTTGGCATAAAGGTGGAATTGAGTTGGAGTAAAATTATGCTAAAGGGAAGATGAAAATAGAATGTAGAACTCTAATCCCGAAATAAAATAAAGAGAAAACAAAATGACACTTTTTTTTTCCAAAAACGGTAAAGTACTAGTAGTAATTAATAATAGTAGTTTAAAACAAAAATGTAATAATTATAAAGGTAAAATCAATTGAGGCAGAAAGAAAAAATATTCTTTTAATTAAAATATGTGAAAATGAAAATTAAAGAATTAAAAATTTAAAAAAAGAAAAAAGAAAAAAGGAAAAATTAAAAAAAAAAGAAGAAAAATAGAATGGTTCTTCACTTCCACTATTATTCTGCTTGGCACTCCTGTTTCCCAGTAGGGGAGGTATTGCAGTTTCCTGTGTTCCCCTCTTGGTGTTTTAATCCCTTTATTCTCTTGTGGTTATGCAAGACTCAATTTGTGTGTCATCCATTGGAATTGATCTCTGAGACAAAGCACAGGACCTGTGGTTCCCAAAACCAGTTTGTGGGGGTTTTGCAGCCTGGACACTGCAATAACTCCCAGGTTGTCCTTCTGCCCCAGAGAAAAAGAAAAAAAAAAGAGTCGTTTTCCAGAGCTCTCCTCTGTCAACAGCTCAGAGGGTCTGCCTTCACACTCAGGGATCACGCCCTGACCACCTCTGCGGACCTCTCCTGAGGCAGCTTTCCTGCAGCCCGGCTCCCACAGTGTGCGCGTCTCTGCCCTGAGGGGGTAGAAGACCGCACCCTGGCCCAGGCGAAATCTGACCCTTCCGAGCATGCCTTGTGGATCTCTGAATCCTCCACCTGCGCGTCTGTGCTGCCTGGGAAGCTGCGCTCTGGGTTCTGGCTGCTCTGTGGGTGCCTCCGTCAGCCGCAGCTTTCAGACCTAGGCAGACATCCACCTCCACCTTAAGTCAGGCACAATCTGACCTTTCCGTGTGCTCTGTGGATCTATGATTCCGCCTCGAGTCTGCGCCGATTGGAGAGCAGAGTTCTGGGTCCCCGGGTTCCTGGCTGCTCGATGGGTGCCCAGCCGAAGGCTTCAGACTGCCGCAGACATCCACCTCCCACTGCAAGATGGCTCGGGCTCCGCGTTCGCGCTGGTGGCTCTGGCGGACAAAAACCCCGTGGCAGTGGGGCTGCCTGGCTGGGAGAGCCCCCTCCAGCAGTTCCCCGCCTTCCCCTGGAGGACAACTGACTCCTAGCTTGCCAACAAACACTCCCAATGCAACTCTCAGCCACTCTCTCTCCCTCTGCCCAGCGACAAAGCTCCAGACGCGTCCGTCTACTCCACCGCCATTTTTCTCATCCCATGGTGTTTTTGATTGTAGCTATATCACTTTTGGTTTCTTACTGGTGTTTGCATGGGCAGTTGATTTTTTCATCCATCAGGTGTATGAACTATATTACTTTTGCTCTGAACTTTTTTTCTGCCATGATGCATGCTTCCTTTTCAATTATTTCATTTCTTGGTGATCCCTCATTTTCTTTCCTCTGGAGATTGTTTTGTTGGTGCCCCATTCTGTCACCAGAAGGTTCAAATGTCGAATTGTGGTGGCCTGAGCCATATGCAGTGGGAGCTTCACACCCCCCTGAGTGTCACTGAAGAGCTCCAATATCAAGATGTGTGGCTGTCATGTGTTGGTGGGAGCCACACCTGCCCAGGATCAGTGTCATAGGTGCTTAGTGTGGCTTCATGTGCACACCTAGAATCAAGGACCCCACCTGCACAATAGTGAAACAGACCCTGCTGGCGTATGCCAAAAATCAGAGTCCCCTAGTGTGTGTCAGGAGTCAGAGATTCTCTGTGCCTATGCAGAGAATTAAGTATCAGAGTCTCTGTTGCTTGGTGTGGCCCTGCACCAAGAATCAGGGTCCCTGTGTGCACATGCACCAAGAATTGTAGTCACTGGCTCTTGATGTGATTGCACTGGGAATCAGGGATCCCAGGCACGTGTGATGAGAAACAGAGTCAAGTCACTGGTGCCCAGTGCTGCCTCTTGTGTGGAGAATCAGGGTCCCAAGTCTGCATGGGGATAGAGTTGCACAGTTGCAATGTGTTGGCAGGAGGTACACTCCGGTCCTGTGGAAAACAGCCATCTGTATGCACTTGCCCTGAATCAAGGTCAGGTAGCTCTGTGCCCTGTGTGGGTCTGGGTTCTTGTCCTGTGGGTGTGCACTACGGGAAACAATCTCCCCATGTCCATGTACCCAGGCTCAAAGTCAGCACAGCCTCCCTGCATGAGCGTGGGGTCTGGTCAGATGAAACAAACTCCATGAGTTCATGCTCTCAGGCTCAAATTAAATGCAGCCTCCCTGCATGATCCCAGGTTCTGGTCACAGGAAACAAATTTTCCAAGATTGTCCTCTCCACCTCAAATTTAGCGTAGCCTCCCTGTGCTGGTGTAGCATCTGGCTGAGGGAAACAAACTTCCTGTGTCTGCACACCCAGGCTCAAATTCAGGTAGAGCCACTGCTGCAGTGTGTAGACAGCAGGCCTGTTTGATCAGAGAGGGTCTGGCAGTTCCTATGCCACTGCAATGGGGCTGTCAGGGAGGGGGATTTCTGTGACTGACAGAAATTTGTGGCCTGGGTGTCTGAGGTCTTGGTGTCCGTGATTCTGCAGCTGTGGTTTCAGGACTTTTACCCGAGTGGCTATAGGGTCCCAGTTTGTGTCTGAGACCAGATTGGGTAGTGGTGAGGTTAAGATTCTAGTCTCAAGCAGTTCTGTTCTTTAAGATAGCGTGATCTCTGTGCCTGCACTGTTGCCTCCAGAGTGTTTGCTGTGGCAGTGGGATTTTGCTGTTTGGCAGTCCCTTGGAAGACATGCAGGAACTAACTGTCCCTAGCTCTCACTCACACACACCACTCATGTCCACACACTCCTCTATTGCTCCTTCACTCTTTCAAACACTCTTCCTCCCTACCTTCTTGCCAGTTGCCATCTTGGGTGCCTCCTGTCTTCTAATGTTTTTCTCCAATTGCAGTTCAGCTTGGGTGTGTTTTGCTTCCCTATCTTCTAATTCACTAATTTAGTCCTATGCTTCTCCTTGTCTACTGTTGAAACTTTCCATGTGTTTTTTTTAATTCCTTTTTTTAATATATATATATTTTATTGATTTTTTACAGAGAGAAAGGGAGAGAGATAGAAAGTCAGAAACATCGATGAGAGAGAGACATCGATCAGCCGCCTCCTGCACGCCCCCTACTGGAGTTGTGCCCGCAAGCAAGGTACATGCCCCCGACCGGAATCGAACCTGGGACCTTTCAGTCCGCAGGCCGACGCTCTATCCACTGAGCCAAACCGGTCTTGGCTGTTTTTTTTTATTATTGCAGCAATATCACTCTTTGTTTCTTCTTGATTCTCACATAAATTGTTGATATTTTCATCCATCTGGTTTATGAAATCTATGACCCTTATTCTGGATTCTTTTTCTGACATATTGGATATCTACGCTTCACTTAGCTGCTTTTTTTTATTTTATGATTTTTCCTTTTCTTTCCTTTGGGCGTTTCTTTGTCTACCAATTTTTGTTATCACCAAAGGATCTAGATGTCGAGTCATTCAGGGGCTGCTTCTTGGGTGGCAGTGGCTCCTTGGGCAGTGGTGGTTCCTCAGGCAGTCATGGCAGTGGCTGCTCCTCACTTGGCTGTGGCTTCTCTGGTGGCTGCTCTTTGTAGTAGTGGTGGCTTCTTTGGCTGGTAAGGGGAGTCTGCTCACACAATTGCTGCTCCTGTGATGCAGGTGGGATGCTCACGAGTCTGTTGCTCCTCAGTTGGGAGAGAGCTGTGCATGGCTTTGCTGCTCAGATGGGGGCGGGCTGCTCATGCAGCTGCTGCTCCTCAAACAGGGGCAGACTGCTCATGTAGCTACTGCTCCTTGGATGTGGGCTGGCTGCATGCAGCTGCTGTTCCTTGGATCAGGTGGGCTGCTTATACGGCTGCTATTCCTCAGACAGGGGCAGGCTGCTTACCCAGCTGCTGCTTGTCAGATGAGTGCGGGAAGCCTGTGGCTGCTGCTCTTTGGTCCAGGGTGTGTTGCTCAGGGCTGCTACTCCTCGGACATAGGCAGGCTGCTTATGTGGATGCTGCACCTCAAATGGGGGGAGGCTGCTCTTGCAGCTGCTGCTCCTCGGATGGGGGCATCCTGCTCATGTAGCTGTTGCTCCTCAGACGGGTGAAGGATATGGGCTGCATGAACTGCTGTTCCTCATTTGGGGCAGGTTGCTTACATGGCTGCTGCCCCTCAGACGGGTGCAGGCTGTGTGCAGCTGCTGCTCCTCACATGGGGTCAGACTGCATGGGGCTGCTGCTCTTCAGTTGTAGGCAGACTGCTCATGTGGCTGCTGTTCCTCGGGCATGAGCCTGATACTCCTTGGACCAGGATTGGTTGCTCGTGCAGCTGCCACTCCTTGGATGGAGACAGGCTACTTGCATGGTTGCTGCTCCTCAGACGGGGGCCTGATTGTTCACACAGCTGCTGCTTCTTGGACGGGGGCGGGCCGTGTGAGGCTGCTGCTCTTTGGCCTGGGTTGGGCTGCTTCCAGGGCTGCTGCTCCTCATACAGGAGCAGGCTGCTCACGTGTCTGCTGCTTGCATGTTCGCAGTGCCCAGTTGTGTCTCCTTCACCAATTTGAGGTGGATGTTATTTGATTCAGCTGCTCATTCTATCTACTCTGTGACAAGGCTCAGGACATGTCCAACTATTCCACCACCATTTTGTCCTCCAGAATTTTATTTTTAAAGTATTTCTCCTGGCAAGGCTGTTTGTTATGACTGGAGGTGGCCGTCTCTGGGCTCCTGACTATCCTTAGCACTACAGGGATACCATGGGTGGCCTCTTTGGTTTCCTCCACCAAGAGCCTCGATTAAGACTGAAGTATGCCTATAGAAGAGGATATGGGAAGGGTTGCAGCTTGTGAGTTACAAGTATTGTGAAAGGTGGAATAAATTCATAATTCTTTTTCCCTTTTGGCCTCATGTGTTCCTCCTTTGGCAACCTTAAAATTTGATGCTGAAATTTGGGAGGGTTTCACAGGGATGGGGATCAATTTCCCTGGATTTGGCCATTCTGAGTTTGCTACTTGGAGAGCAGTAGGCAGCGGAAGCTTGACTTGGGCTTACCTCTGAATCCTACTTGGCTGTCACGATTGCTGGCCTTGATTAGGCCTCCCTCTCTTATGGATCCTCCTGAGACAGCCAAGGCGGACTCTGGATTGGGAATCTCTCCTTCATTGCTGACCCTCCATCCCACACCAGCCAATCTCTCTAGGTGAGTGACGTTCCACAATTTTTCTCATCTTGAGTCTTCTGCCCACTCTCTCTCACTGACTTCTCAAAAGTCTCTTGTCTCAAAAGTGCTAGCACTAGGTTGGTCTTTTTGGATTGGGGACACCCAGTCCAGAAGGTCACCTCACATTTCTCATGGTGATTTTTTTTTTTTTTAGCAGCAGGGATACCTGCCCTAAACAGTCACCTTTGGATATGTTTGTCACTCACCCTTCCTCTCTCAAGGTCCTTGCCACATTCCTTCTGAAAATATGCAGGGGATATCATGCCCAATTACCTCATTTTATTTTGTAACACTGTTTGGCTATAATATAAATTAGATAATAAGCCTCAATGGCCTGAAAACAGCACTTTCAAGTATAAAACACTGAGTAATTTAGATAATTGCTATCACTGCAATAGAAAATGGTCAGAGATTTTGTATGTCCAGGCCTTTTTCACCCATCAGTCCCAATCCTCACTCTCGGTCATGCTCTACTCATCAGATCTTTCTCCTTCACACAAAACATCACAACTCTAACACTTCTAATTCTACTTTTGATCTAGCACACCAATAACCTCCACTCCCTTACACATCCCTGCCCTCACCTACATTAGATTCCCAAAACCCAGACCCTCCTAACCAGCAAGTACCTTTGCCCTGGCCACTGAGAGTCCAAATCCCAAGCATGTAAGCCCCAAAACAGCCTTTTCCCACCTAACACTCATTCTCAGGCCATCCAAAGACTGCCTTCCTTGACACCCTCTTCTATTCCTACGCCCTTTCTACCCCTGAGGGAAATAGCAGGAACTGAGAGCATAGTCTGAGTCCATATTCCATTCTCTATGTCTAACTGCACACAGATTGAGAGGCATCTCAGATCTCTTTCCACCAACCTGATCACCTTTACTAAGCTATTTGACAAACTTAATGAAATCACTTAGGGCCCTGATGAAAACCCAGCTTTTCTTCTTTCCTGTCTCATGGAGGCCTCATAGAAATTGACCACCTTAGGCCCCACATCCCCAGTGGGATCCATTCTTTTGAACTCCCATTTTATATCTCAACATACACCATAAACTTCAAAAAATAGAGGTCCACAAACCACCTCTCAAAAAGACTTTGTTAATCTGGCCTTTAAGTTCTTTAATAATAATGACAAGGAGACCCAAATCCAAAAACAAAGGTGAGATCAGACCAAGGCTGAGGCCCAGAAGGAGACCTTCCAGCTCCTAGCCACCACTCTCATGAACCCCAACAAAGTGATAGTCCTCCAACCAAGGGTAAGTCAGAGGCTAAGCCTCCTCCAGGACCATTCTTCAAATGCAACAAGGAAGGATACTTGCTCAAACTTGAGACCCATGCCTGGGCTCTTCCCAAGCTGTGGAAGGGAAGGCCACTGGAAATCAGATTGTAATCTGGCCCCTCCAGTCGAACTTCAGCCAGTCCAGCAAGTCCACGCTCTAGATCCAATTTAGGGCTCCTAGACCTCCTGGGAATGACCACTGAATACTGAAGCTTCTCAGGTCCTTACAGGGCCCCACAGACTTACATCATCAGCACAGAGCCTCAGATAATGATTATGGTAGCAGATAAGCTGATCTTCTTTTTAATTGACACTGGGGCCACTTATTCTTTCTTCTTTGAATTCATTGGGACTCTTGTCCCCTTCTCAGTCTCTGTTACGAAGGTTGACAGATGAGTCTCACAACCATTAGCCACCTAACCTCTACAGTGCATCATACTAAATACCCCCATTCACTTTTTTCTCATTCTACCTCGGTGCCTGGCCAGGGCTACCATGCATCTCTCACAAAGCCCAGTTGTCCAAAACCACAATCACCTACCTCAATTTCATTCTCTTATCCTACAAGGCCAAGCCATTCCTTGGACTACAAACGTCTTATCTCCTTATCTCCTCCATGATTGTCCCCTCCTCTGAACAAGAAATGGTCTCTCTTGGGCTTGCTGGATACTTTCACCTCTGTGTTCCCAACTTTAGTCTTCTCCCACTGAAAAAAGGGACCACTGACTGAGCCTTTGGATCCCAAGGCCAACATTCTCACCCCTTTAATGCTCTGAAAACTGCTCTGACCTCAACACCTTCTCACCCTTACCTCACCTTTCCCAAAGAACAACTTTCTTTACTGCACAGGCTTACTTAACAATATGGCTACTACCAGAAGCTGAACTCATTAGCACACAAACCTTAGCATGTTATCTCTAAGGAAAAATGTGGCAGTTTTAATTCCAACCAGCCAGAGGCCTGGGAATAGGCTGCTGGGCCTGCTTCCCTTCTCCCCCATCTTGTCTCCAGCCTCATATGTCTATACATAATTTTCCAACATCTTTATTAACTTAAAAATTCGAAGCATTTCTGGGTTAAATGATAAACATCTAACTATTTTAAAATAGCATACAATACTAAAACATTGTTGGCTAGACACATTTTAATTCACCTGCTCTTAATTCTTATTACAGAAGGTCTCTTGTACTTTGTTGAATGTACATTTTCTTTTTCTTTTAAAAAAAATATTGATTTTTTACAGAGAGGAAAGAAGATGGATAGAGAGTGAGAAACATCAATGAGAGAGAAACATTGATCAGTTGCCTCCTGCACACCCCCTACTGGGGATGTGCCCACAACCAAAGTACATGCCTTTGACTGGAATTGAACCTGAGACCCTTCAGTCCGTAGGCCAATGCTCTATCCACTGAGCCAAACCAGTCAGGGCAAATGTATATTTTCTTGTGGTTAAAGTGTGTTCATAAATGTAAATGCTGGTTATTTACTTTTTGGTTAAAGCTGGTTATTTGTGAATGGGTAGAAGATTTGTGTTGTCCAGTTATTCAGGACCTAATCACCCCTTATGTACAAAGGGACCTATTCTCTTCTAGTAAGCTAAAGAAGTACCCCCCCACTGCACATACACAGACTCTCTCCTGTTGATTAAATCCTTATATCTGAGCCTAGACTTTATTTATTTCCACTGCTCATCCACAGTGCTTGACACATCATTGAAATTCTCAACAGGTCTTCCTGCTTGGTATTTAGGAATTTCTCTCCCCTTTTTTAGCCTTCTTAAAAGTCATACACTTCAAAGAATACTGAGTCAGGAAAGATCCCATAATACAGGAAAATAACAAAATAGATGAGGAGGCCAAGGCAGTGGATCAGAGGAAGCCTCCACCTCCTCAATCCTTAGTTATACCCCACATAACACCTAATACCCTCTAGAGGAACTTCAGTCCATATTAGCTCTTGGGGTCACTCAGGAAAATCCATGGATAAAATTTCAGGGAAAAGGTAACCTTCCCCAGTTAGATCCATGATATCTTATGGGCTAGTCATAATTCTCTACATATAGAATACATTTATAACTCTTAACCTATCATCACATGTCTTAGCCTAGCCTTCCTACTGAAAGATATAACCATAATCTGTTCTACTTCTTACTCTGTATCACCCCAAGGACAGTTAGACCTCTTTCTTTCCCTACTCATCAGTCAAGGGGCCAAATCCCTGGATAAGAACGGCAGCATGACTTCACTCATATGCCCTCTATTAAAAAAAAACCACAAATATCTTTTAACCCTCATAGATACAGTCTCAGTGTGGGTAGAAGCCATTCCCCACTATGTCTGACCCACTTCATTACAATCAGAAAATGGACCTGCTTTCAGATCTCAAATAACTCAGCAGGTCTCCTCCACTCTGAACATCCAGTGGAACTTACATCCGCCTATCAGCCCCAGTCTTCAGGAAAAGTAGAAAAGGCAAATTCTTAATTAAATTTCACCTAAACAAATTAACTATAAAAACTAAAGAACCTTAAACTACTCTCCTACCTCCAGCTTTTATTACATCAGGGTCCTTCTCCCTGACACGTTTCTTTCTTAGTCCCTTTGAAGTCAGATATGGAAGACCCTTCTTATTAGGAAACTTCCCTTCCACAGAGACCCCTCTTGGAGACTATGTCCCCATATATATAAATTAAGTCTTTATTATTCAGATAATTACATTTGTTTCTCTTTTATCCCCTCCATAGCTCCCCTCCACCTGGCTCCTACCCCTCCCTCTACCCTTACCTCCCTCCTGTTGACCTCATCCATAGGTGTATGATTTTTTTCCAGTCTCTCCCTGCACCCTCCTCACGCCATTCCCCGAGAATTATCAGTCCACTCCCTTTCTGTGCTCCTGATTCTATTATATTCACGAGTTTATTCTGTTGATCAAATTTTTAATTCACTTAATTTTTAGATTCACTTGTTGATAGATATGTATTTGTTGTTCATAATATTTTATCTTTTACGTTTTTTTTTTTTCTTCCTCTTCTAAAAGAATACCTTTCAGCATTTCAATAATACCGGTTTGGAGTTGATGAACTCCTTTAGCTTTTTCTTATCTGTGAAGCTCTTTATACTGCCCTTCAATTCTGAATGATAGCTTTGCTGGATAGAGTATGCTTGGTTGTAGGTCTTGCTATTCATCACGTTGAATATTTCTTGCCATTCCCATCTGGCCTGCATCGTTTCTGTTGAGAAATCAGCTGACAGTCGTATGGGTGCTCCATTGTAGGTAATGAACTAACTGTTTTTCTCTTGCTGCTTTTAATATTCTCTCTTTGTCTTTTGCTCTTGGTATTTTAATTATGATGTGTCTTGGTGTGGTCCTCTTTGGATTCCTTTTATATGGGGTTCTGTGTGCTTCCTGGACTTGTAAAATGATTTCTTTTACCATGTGTGGGAAGTTTTCAGTCATTATTTATTTAAATAGGTTTTCAGTATCTTGTTCTCTCTCTTCTTCTGGCACCCCCAGAATTCTGATGTTGGTATGCTTGAAGCTGTCCCAGAGGCTCCTTACATTATCTTCACATTTTTGGATTCTTTTTTCTTCTTGCTTTTCCAGTTGAGTGTTTTATGATTCTTTATATTTCACATTTTTGACTTGATTCTTGCCTTCCTCTAGTCTGCTGTTAGGTCTCTGTATAATATTTTTTTTTTATTTCAGTCAGTGTATGTTTAATTTCTAGTTGGTCCTTTTTCATCTCTAGTTGGTCCTTTTCCATCTCCAGTTGGTCCTTTTTCATCTCTAGTTGGTTCTTTTTCATCTCCTCTTGGGTCTCGCTAACTTTATCCATCTTTTCTAGAATATTCTTGAAAAACCTTATAACCATGATTTTGAACTCTATATCCAGTCATTTGTTTTCCTCCATTTCTTTTGTTTGTGATCTCTTCCTTTGTCTCTGCATTTTCACTATGCCGGGAGAACTTCTGTGTTGGATTCAGGCTTATGATACAAGACTTGCAAAACTGCAAAAGCCTCTCAGTTGAACTTGGGATGGATGGAATCTCAGGGCTTAACAGACGGCCTTACTTTCCAGTCAGCCCTGACTTCCATGGCCTCTGAGTCTCACGTGACTGGGCAATCGCTGGAGCGGTTCCTGTTTGTGTGCGCGTGCTCTGGCCGTGCCTCTAGACTGCTGCCTTTCCGGCTCCCCTGCACTCTGGGACCATATGAATCTGGGTCCCCAGGGTTTCATCCAAAACTTAGGGTTTAGTGGAGTTAGAATTGGCGCAGTTGGGAGGCTGTCTCCCATTCACTTGTGAAAGCCTGTGGCACAGTCAGCAGTCGGTCTTCTGTGCAAAGTGCTATGCGCGCCGCCTGACTTCTGCTCTTTTGTGACTCCCCTAAATTTCCATGTACTTCTCCCTTTTCACAGTCCAAACTTTCCTCCTATGATTTTGGCTGGACCTGGGGTTTAGTGTCGTAGGATAAGGGGTTCAATGCCGTTGGGAATCTCCGTCTACCTCCCCGCCAGAGAAAGCCAGCCAGGTACTCCGGCACCCGCTCTCTCAGCGCGCACGTCTCTGTACCTCAGCTTTTTGCAGCTCCTCTGGGTCTCTGTGAGCCCCTCTCTTTCCTTCTAGTTGTAGAATTTCCACTCAGCCAGCTTTCCTGTGGTTCTGGATGATGTCTGTTCAGTCTTTTAGTTGTAGTTTTGAAATTGTTGTGCGAGGCAGCAGTGTAGGTGTTTACCTATGCCGCCATCTTGTATTCTCCTATGTCCCCATCTAAATCTCATCCGACAATTACTGAAGAACATGCTGATCAGGTCTTCCCTCGACTTTTACAGGAGATATCTCCCCTCGTCCTCCTAAGGGAAATCCATCAACAATTTACAGGCCTGATGGCAAGCCCCCTATCAGGTAGTATTAACTGCCCCAATTGCAACTAAACTATCAGGGCATATCCCATGGTTTTACCTTTCCAGGTTAAAACCCATTCCAGGAACACCTCCATCACATGAGTTGGAATCCCCTAAGTATTACAACCACCTGATCAGGCTAACCAGACTCCACCTTACTCACATCCCAGAAGAAGAGAACAAATGAGTGAGCTCTGTTGCAGGTGCTCCCTGTGTATCCTAATAACTCTGACTTCCTCTCCCAATACAAATGCTTCAGGTCCTAGCTACTGCACCCTCTCCCTTTGCATCAGGATTCTCACCTTTCTACGGGACTGTCTTCTACAAAGGGATGTCAATTACCCATGGAACAAGATTTCCTTCTTTCTAGATCCTAAACATACCCTTCTTCCCTCCCACTACCTTCCCCCCCCCCCCGCTGGGACAGTCCTGACTCTGGAAGTGTGAATTAGCTCTCCTTCTCATCCTATTCCAGCCCTCCTTTCCTACATCCATAAGTAACATTCTCACCTCCACTCATCTTGAACAAACACTTAACCTTACCCATTCTCCGCTTAGCCAGGAATTGCTGGCTCTGCTTTTCCTTCTCCTCTTCAGCATATAGCACCATCCCTATACCAATCAAGAGATGGAATCAGGCAAAAATCACTCTAGCTTATAAAAAGAAAAAAGGCAGACACCCTTCTAGGTAATTATCCTACAGCTCAGGCAAATCAAGCCTCCCTTCTTTACTTCTATTCTATCTCTTACTAAGGTAGCTCCTTCCTACCTCCCAGTCACAGGTCCTATCAAAGTACATACCCCACTAATCGCTTTAGCCCCTTTATTCTTTACAAGGTCAAAGGGTAATATAATAAAAAGCCATCTTCCATTATTAGCTTGCAAAACCACAGTTAACCTAGAACTACCAAATTGCCATTGGTCCCAGTGGGTTGACTACCAGATCGCCCTAGAAGCCAATGGTTCTTTCCTACAGCCAGTCTGTTTTACTTCTTATCCAGCCATCTGGCTTCAACTGCTCCCTTCATCCCTTTCTCTTTTCCCGTGTATAACCGCCCATTCTAGCATTCCCTCCCACTTTGACTGCAATAGAATCTCAACCACTCATCTGTCATACCTTATTGGTAGTTTCATGGTGACTACCTCTCAGTGTGGAGCGTGGAACCAGAAAATGGAACCTCATACCCTTTAGTCCAACTCTTCTCTCTATACTTTCAGCTTGTCTTCATGATCAGGGATCCTTCTTCCTCTGTGGGGAGAATAGATACAAGAGTCTCCCCACCAACTGGACAGGAACCTGTACTCTCATCTATTTCTCATCCAATGGAGACGTATCAGTCTTTACTGATCCTTATAACCCATCATATCCTACAAAAGGGCAGTTAAGATAATCCCTCTTCTAATAACCCTTGGCATCACAGCAAAGGTCAAAACTGCCATAGGGTGCCTAACCACTGCTCTGCTACTTTGAAATCCTGTTTCAAGACGTACAAGAAAGCTCTGGATGCCTAACAAGGGGCAAAACTGGGAAAACAAGAACCTCACCCCCAGGGTAACATATCATCTCCTTTCATATCACTAGTCAGGTAATTCACACTCCTGATCTTTTCCTCCCAAAGATAACAACTAGGCCTCAGTTTTATTTCAGCTCCAGGCTCAGAAAAGCAGCAAAACCAGACAAGTGACCCTGTGGCAGCCTCAGGACCAGCTTTTACCTCCCAAGTCACTCAACAGGACTATTTTCAAGCCTTTGCAAACCAGTGGCTTTGGGAAATCATGCTGCTGTGAACCCTCGTCCCACAGATTACTATGAAAGTCCATTCCTAGATATCTTAATTTTTTTTGGTGTGATGGTAAATGGAATTGCTTATTTAATCAATCTGTAAGCTTAGTATATAAAAATGCCATAGATTTTTGGTGTTAATTTTGTATCTTGCTACATTGCCAAATTAATTTATTAAGTCTAATAATTTTTATGGAGTCTTTAGGGTTTTCTATGTACAGTATCATGTCATCTGAGAAAAATGAGTTTTATGTCTTCTTTTCCAATTTGGATATGCTTTATTTCTTCTTCTTGTCTAATTGCTATGGATAGCACTTCCAGTACTGTTAAACAGGAGTGGTGAAAGTGGGCTTCTCTTTCCAATTCCTGTTCTTAGGTGAAATTGTTTTAGTATTTTCCCATTAAGTGTGATGTTAGCTGTAGGTTTGTCATATAAGGCTTTTATTATGTTGAGGCATGAACTCTCTATTCCAATTTTGTTGAGGGTTATTATCAAGAAAGTGTGTTGGATTTTGTCAAATGCTTTTTCTGCATCAATTGATATAACTATGTGATTTTTATCTCTCAATTTGTTTATATGATGCATCATGTTTATTGATTTGCGGATATTGAACCAACCTTGCATTCCTGGGATAAATCCTGCTTGGTCATGGTGTATAATCTTTCTGATGTACTGCTCTACCTGATTTCCTAGAATTTTGTTGAGCATTTTGGCATCTATATTCATGAGGAATATCGGTCTGTAATTCTCTTTCATTATGTTGTCTTTATCTAGTTTTGGTATTAGGATGATGCTGGCTTCATAGAATGAGCTTGGAAGTGTTCCTTCCTCTTCAATTTCTTGCATTTCTTGCATTCCTCTTCAATTTCTAAGCATTTATACATTGTTTGTTTGGTAGTGATAAACTCCTTTAACCTTTTTTTTTGTCTCTGTACCTCCTTATTTCCCCTTAAAATTTGAATGATAGTCTTGCTGGTGAGAGTATTCTTGGATTCAGACCCTTGCTTCACATCACTTTGTAAATTTTCCCCCAGTCCTTTCTGGCTTGATGTGTTTCTGTTGAGAAATAATTTGATAATCTAATGGGAGATCCCTGGTACATAACTTTCTGTTTCTCTCTTGCAGCCTTTAAGATTTTCTCTTTGTCCTGAACATTTTGCATTGTAATTATGACAGTCTTGGTGTGTGCCTGTTTGGGTTCATCTTGTTTGGGAAACTTGGTGCTTGTATGACTTTTTTCTTACCCCCATCTGGGAAGTTTTCTGACATTATTTCTTCAAATAGGTGTTCTAACCCTTGTTGCTCTTTTTGTCATCCTGGCACCTCTATTACTCATATGTCGCTTCATTTCATGTAGTCCTAAAGTTTCCTCAGGCTCTCGTCCTGTCATTTAATTCTTTTTCTCCAATTGCAGTTCAGTTTGGGTGTGTTTTGCTTCCCTGTCTTCTAATTTACTAATTGGGCTCTCCATTTCTCCTAGTCTACTTTTTAAACTTTCCATTGGTTTTGTTTGTTTGTTAAAAATAATTTTAATTTTATTTATTTTTGATAAAATTTTACTTTTTCAGTTTATTACAGTTATTTCTCTTTTCCCCTCCATAGTTCCCTTCCACCCGGTTACCACCCCACCCCATGCCTTTAGCCAACCCATCGTCCTCCTCCATAGGTGTATGATTTTTGGGCAGTCTCTTCCTGCACCCCCTCACTCCCTACACCCCCTTCCCTGAGAATTGTCAGTCCACTCCCTTCCTAAGCCCCTGATTCTATTCTATTCACCAGTTTAGTCTGTTCATTATATTTGTTATTCACTTGACTTTTAAATTCACTTGTTGATAGATATGTAATTGTTGTCACTTTGTTGTACATAATTTTTATCTTTACCTTTTTCATCTTCTTCCTCTTCTTAAAGAATACCCATTAACATTTCATATAATACTGGTTTGGCAGTAATGAACTCCTTTAGTTTTTCTTAGCTGTGAAGCTCTTTATCTGACCTTCAATTCTAAATGATGGCTTTGATGGATAGAGTAATCTTGATTGTAGGTTCTTTTTATTTTTTCAATTAAATCTTTATTATTCAGATTATTACATTTGTTTCTCTTTTTACCCCTCCATAGCTCCCCTCCACCCGACTCCCAACTCTCCCTCTACCCTTACATCCCTCCTGTTGACCTCATCCATAGGTGTATGATTTTAGTCCAGTCTCTCCCTGCACCCCCCTCACCCCTTTCCCTGAGAATTATCATTTCATTCCCTTTCTGTGCTCCTGATTCTTTTTGTTAATCTTTTTTATTATTTTTTATACATATCTCCCCATTGCCCCCCTCCCTCGCTGGCATATCCCAACCCTCCAGTGTCTATGTTCATTGGTTATGCTTACATGCATGCATAAAAGTCCTTTGATTGATCTCTTATCTACCTCACCTAACATTAATCTTCCTGCTATAATTTCACAGTCTGATGCTTTACTACCTCTGTATCTATCATTTTGTTCATCAGTTTATAATGTTCTTTATTACCCACAAATGAGTGAGATCATGTGATGCTTCTCCTTCATTGAATGGCTTATTTCACTAAGCATAAGGTTCTCCAGTTCCAACCAGGTTGCTGCAAATGGTAAGAATTCCTTCTTTTTAATTGCAGCATAGAATTCCATTGTGTAGATGTACCACAGTTTTCTGATCCATTCATCTGCTGACGGGCACCTAGGCTGTCTCCAAATTGTGGCTATTGTAAATGGTGCTGCTATGAACATAGGGGTACATAAATCCTTTCTGATCGGTGTTTGTGATTTCTTAGGATAAATTCCTAAGAGTGGGATTACAGGGTCAAATGGGAGATCCATTTTTAGTTTTTTTAAGAAGACTCCATACTGTTCTCCACAGTGGCTGCACCAGTCTGCATTCCCACCAACAGTGCACAAGGGTTCCTTTTTCTCCGCATCCTCGCCAATACTTATCCTTTGTTGATTTGTTGATGCTTGCCATTCTGACCGGTATAAGATAGTATCGCATTGTCCTTTTGATTTGCATCTCTCGGATGATTAGTGACTTTGAACATGTTTTCATGTGTCTCTTGGCCTTCCTTCTGTCGTCTTTCGAAAAGGTTCTATTTAGGTCTGTTGCTCATTTTTTTATTGGATCGTTTATCTTCTTTTTATTAAGTTGTATAAGTTGGCTGTAGATTATGGAGACTAAACCTTTATCAGTGATATCATTTGCAAACATGTTCTCCCATACAGTGATTTTTCTTGTTGTTTTGTTGATGGTTTCTTTTGCTGTGCAAAAGCTTTTTATTTTGATGTAGTCCCATTTGTTTATTTTTTCTTTAGATTCCATTGCCTTTGGAGCAGTATCACTGAAGAAGTTCTTTCGGCATATATCTGAGATTGTGCTGCCTGTGGATTTCTCTAGTATTTTTATGGTTTCCCTTCTAATGTTTAAGTCCTGTATCCATTTTGAGTTTATTTTTGTATTTGGTGTAAGTTGGTGGTCCAGTTTCATTTTTTTGCATGTATCTGTCCAATTTTCCCAACACCATTTTTTGAAGAGGCTATCTTGGCTCCATTGAATGTTCATGCCTCCTTTGTCAAATATTAGTTGAGCATAGTGATTTGGGTGGATATCTGGGTTCTCTATTCTATTCCATTGGTCTATATATCTGTTCTTGTGCCAGTACCAGGCTGTTTTGAGCACAGTTGCTTTGTAGTATACCTTGAAATCTGGTATTGAGATCCCACCTACTTTATTTTTCTTTCTCAGAATTGCTGTAGCTATTCGTGGTCTTTTTTGTTCCATTCTATGAAGAATTCTTTCTAGGTCTGTGAAATAGATCGTTGGCATTTTAATGGGTAGTGCATTGATTCTGTAGATTGCTTTGGGTAGTATGGACATTTTAATGATGTTGATTCTCCCAATCCATGAGCATGGTATGCTCTTCCATCTGTTAACATCTTCCTCTATCTCTTTTTTCAGTGTCCTGTAGTTTTCTACATATAGGTCTTTTACCTCTTTAGTTAGGTTTATTTCTAGGTATCTTAGTTTTTTGTTTTTTTTTTAATTAATTTTTATTAATTTTTTATACATATCTCCCCATTGCCCCCCCTCCCTCCCAGGCATACCCCGACCCCCCAGTGTCTGTGATCATTGGTTATATTTATAAGCATGCATACAAGTCCTTTGATTGATCACTTATTTACCTCACCTAACTTTAATCTTTCTGCTATAATTTCACAGTCTGTTTGCTGCTTTATGATTTTTGTCCTCCTGAGAATTATCAGTCTACTCCCTTTCTGTGCTCCTGATTCTATTATATTCACCAGTTTATTCTGTTGATCAGATTTTTAATTCACTTAATTTTTAGATTCACTTGTTGACAGATGTGTATTTGTTGTTCATAATTTTTTGTCTTTTACCTTTTTCTTCTTCCTCTTCTAAAAGGGTACCTTTGAGCATTTCATATAATACTGGTTTGGAGTTGATGAACTCCTTTAGCTTTTTCTTCTCTGTGAAGGTCTTTATCTGCCCTTCAATTCTGAATGATAGCTTTGCTGGATAGATTATTCTTGGTTGTAGGTTCTTGTTGTTCATCACGTTGAATATTTCTTGCCACTCCCGTCTGGCCTGCATCGTTTCTGTTGAGAAATCAGCTGACAGTCGTATGGGTGCTCCCTTGTAGGTAATGGACTGTTTTTCTCTTGCTGCTTTTAATATTCTCTCTTTCTCTTTTGCTCTTGGCATTTTAATTATGATGTGTCTTGGTGTAGTCCTCTTTGGGTTCCTTTTCTTTGGGGTTCTGTGTGCTTCCTCGACTTGTAAGTCTATTTCTTTTACCAGATGTGGGAAGTTTTCAGTCATTATTTCTTTAAACAGGTTTTCAGTATCTTGCTCTCTCTCTTCTTCTGGCACCCCCACAATTCTGATGTTGGTACGCTTGAAGCTGTCCCAGAGGCTCCTTACATTATGTTCACATTTTTGGATTCTTTTCTCTTCTTGCTTTTCCAGTTGAATGTTTTCTGCTTCTTTATATTTCAAATTTTTGACTTGATCCTTGCCTTTCTCTAGTCTGCTGTTAGTACTCTGCGTAATAGTATTCATTTCAGTCAGTGTATTTATTATCTTCTCTTGGGTCTCACTAAATTTATCCATCTTTTCTAGCATATTCTTGCAAAACCTTATAAGCGTGGTTTTGAACTCTATATTCAGTCGTTTTTTTTCCTCCATTTCTTTTGCTTGTAATCCCTTCCCTTGTCTCGGCATTTTCACTGTGCCGGGGAAACTTCTGTGCGGGATTCAGCCGCAGAAGCCTCTGCTGAGCTTGGGAGGGGTGGAGTCTCAGGGCTTAAGGGACCGCCTTGCCTTCCAGTCGGCCCCGCCCTCCACGGCCCCTGAGTCTCAGGTGACTGGGTAATGGCTGGAGCGGTCCTTGTGCGCGCGCACCCGCAGTGCCTCCAACCGCTGCCTTTCCGGCTCCCCTGCGAACCAGGACCACACGAGTCTAGGTCCCCAGGGCTTCGCCCAAAACAGGGGCCCATTGGACTCAGAAGTGGCGCAGTTGGGAGGGTCTGTCTCCCGCCCACTCGCGAAAGCCAGCTGCACAATCAGCAATCCGTCCTCCGCGTGGTGCCGTGCGCGACCAGACCTCCGATCCTTTGCAACTCCCCTAAATTTCCGTGCACGTCTCCCTTTTCACAGTCCAAGCTCCCCCGTATGAGTTTCGGCTGGATCTGGGGTTTAGTGTCGTAAGAGAAGGGGTTCAATGCCGTTGGGAGTCTCCGTTTCCCTCCCGCCAGAGAAAGCCAGCCAGGTACTCCGGCACCGCTCTCTCAGCGCGCTCGTCTCCGTACCTCAGCTTTTTGCAGCTCCTCTGGGTTTCCGTGAGCCCCTCTCTTTCCCTCTAGTTGTAGAACTTCCACTCAGCCAGCTTTCCTGTGGTTCTGGATGATGTCCGTTCTGTCTTTTAGTTGTAGTTTTGAAATTGTTGTGCGAGGCAGCAGTATAGGTGTTTACCTATGCCGCCATCTTGGATTCTCCCCTATTCTCGGTATCTTAGTTTTTTAGGTGTGATGGTAAATGGGATTCCTTTTTGAGTCTCTCTTTATGTAATTTCACTATTAGTGTATAGATATACCACAGACTTCTGAGCATTAAGTTTGTATCCTGCTACATTGCCAAATTCATTAATTAAGTCAATTAGTTTTGGAATGGAGTCCTTTGGGTTTTTTATGTACAGTATCATGTCATCTGCAAATAAGGACAGCTTTACTTCTTTTCCAATTTGGATGCCTTTTATTTCTTCTTCTTGTCTAATTGCAATGGGTAATACTTCCAGTACTATGTCGAACAGGAGAGCTGAGAATGGGCATACCTGTCTTGTTCCTGCTCTTAGGGAAAATGGTTTTAGTTTTTGGCCATTGAGTATGATGTTAGCTGTGGGTTTATCATATATGGCTTTTATGATGTTGAGGTATGCTCCTTCTATTCCCACTTTGCTGAGAGTTTTTATCAAGAAAGGGTGTTGGATTTTGTCAAATGCTTTTTCTGCATCAATTGATACAACCATGTGATTTTTATCTTTCAATTTGTTTATGTGATGTATCACATTTATTGATTTGTGGATATTGTACCATCCCTGCATTCCTGGGATGAATCCTGCTTGGTCATGGTGTTTGATTTTTCTGATGTACTGCTGGATCCGATTTGCTAGAATATTGTTGAGGATTTTGGCATCTATGTTCATGAGAGATATTGGCCTGTAATTCTCTTTCATTGTGTTGTCTTTATCTGTTTTTTGTATTAGGGTAATGCTGGCTTCATAGAAGGTGTTTGGAAGTGCTCCTTCTTCTTGAATGTTTTTGAATAGTCTGAGGAGGATAGATTTTAATTCTTCCTTGAATATTTGGTAAAAATCTCCTTTGTAGCCATCTGGTCCTGGGCTTTTATTTGCTGGAAGCTTTTTGATGACTGCTTCAATTTAATTTCTTCCATAGTTATTGGACTATTGAGATGTTTGGCTTCCTCCTCATTGAGATTTGGAAGGTTATATTTTTCTAGGAAAATGTCCATTTCTTGCAGGTTGTCCAATTTGTTGGAATACAGTTGTTCATAGTATTTTTTAACAATCCTTTGTATTTCCACAGGGTCTGTTGTTATTTCTCCTCTTTCATTTCTGATTTTGTTTATTTCGGTCTTCTCTCTTTGCTTCTTGGTGAGTCTGGCTAGAGGTCCATCAATCTTGTTTACCCTTTCAAAGAACCAGCTCTTTGTTTTGTTGATCTTTTGAATTGTTTCTTTGGTCTCCAAGTTGTTTATCTCGGGTCTGATCTTCACTATTTCCTTCCTTCTGTTTACACTGGGCTTTTCTTGTTGCTCTCTTTCTAGCTCTTGGAGTTGTAGGGTTAGGTAATTTATTACCATTGTTTCCTGTTTCTTGCAGTGGGCTTGTAGGGCTATGAACTTCCCTCTCAAGACTGCTTTCACTGTGTCCCATAAATTTTGGATTGTTGTGTTGTCATTGTCATTTGTTGCCATGATGTTTTTTTTATTTCTTTCTTGATCTCCCCGGTTACCCAGTCGTTATTTAATAGCATGCTGTTTAGTCTCCAGGTGTTTGATTTCTTTCTATTGTTTTTAATTATAGTTGATTTCCAGTTTTATGCCACTGTGGTCTGAGAAAATGCTTGATATGATTTCTATCTTTTTGAATTTGAAGAGACTTTTCTTATGACCCAACATATGATCTATCTTTGAAAATGACCCATGTGCACTGGAGAAGAATGTATATTTTGTGGCTTTCGGGTGAAATATTCTGAAGATGTCAATTAATTCCATCTGGTCTAGTGAATCGTTTAGGATTGATGTTTCTTTGCTGATGTTTTGTTTAGAGGATTTGTCCAATGGTGATAGTGGGGTATTAAAGTTTCCTATTATGATTGTATTGCTGTCAATCTCTCCCTTAATATCCTCCAAGAGTTTTTTTTATGTATTTAGGTGTTCCTATATTGGGTGCATATATGTTTACCAGAGTTATTTCTTCTTGTTGGATTGTTCCCTTTAGTATTATGAAGTGGCCTTCTTTATCTCTTATTATGTCCTTCACTATGACATCTAATTTGTCAGGTATAAGTATTGCAACCCCAGGTTTTTTTTTTTTTCATTTCCATTTGCCTGAAATACCATGTTCTATTTTCCTGAGGTGGGTTTCTTGTAGACAGCAGATATATGGATCATGTTTTCTTATCCAATCGGTTACCCTATGTCTTTTGATTGGAGCATGTAATCCATTTACATTTAAAGTTATTATTGATAAGTACTTATCTCTTGCCATTTTTAGTCCTTACCCCTGAGTTCCTTCTTTGCTTCCTCTTTCTTTTTATTATAGCAGACCCTTTAACATTTCTTGCATTGCTGGTTTGGTGGTAATATATTTCCTTAGTCCTTTTTTGTCTGTGAAGCTTTTGATTTCACCTTCAATTTTGATTGATAGTCTTGCAGGATACAGTATTCTTGGATTCGGACCCTTCCTTTGCATGACTTTGTATATTTCATTCGATTCCCTTCTGGCCTGATGAATTTCTGTTGAGAAGTCAGTAGCTAGTCTTAGGGGGGTTCCTTTATAGGTAACTTTCTGTTTCTCTCTGGCTGTTTTTAAGATTCTTACTTTGTCGTGGGTATTTGCCAATTTAATTATAATGTGCCTTGGTGTCTTTTTCTTGGGGTTCATTTTGCTTGGGACTCTGTGAGCTTCTTAGATTTGTGTGGGTTTTTCCTTTCCTATATTGAGGAAATTTTCTGTCATTATTTCTTCAAACAAGTTCTCTAATCCTTGTTCAGTTTCCACTGTTTTTGGAACCCCGATTATGTGGTTGTTGTTTTGTTTCATGTTATTCCAAAGTTCCCTTAGGCTCTCCTCTTGCTTTTTAACTTTTTTTTCTAGAAGTTGCTGTACTTGGGTATTTTTTTACTGCCGTGTCTTCTAGCTCACTGATGCCGTCCTCTGCTTCTAGTCTACTTTTGATGCTTTCTATTGAGTTCTTTATAGCAGTGATGTCATTTTTCATTTCTTCTTGATTATTCTGCACCTCCTCTAGCTTCTTCTGCTGCTTCTTCTTCATTTCATTTGGCTCTTATTCACATTGTCGATTTTGTCTTCCATTCTTTTCATCCACCTTATGATCATTTCTCTCAACTCTTTCTCTGACAGGGTTATTTCTGCTTCTATTTCATTTACTTCCTTTTTTGGTGAAACCTGCCTTTCTATATTATATGGCCTGTTTCTTTTTCTGCCCATGGCCTTTCTTCTCTGGGTGTCTGGTTATGTAATTCTCTCTCCTACGTTGATTGAAAGGCACAAACTACAATAGGATCAGGTACAGCACACAAGGCATTAAGTAGAATTGTATTCAGGATGTTAATAATCACAAATAAGGTGCCCACCAATGAAAGACAAATTATGGGTCAGTAGAGAAAGAAGAAGAGAAAAATGAGGAAAAAAAAAAGGTAGAAATGCCATAATAAAATTGGGAGAGGGAGAAGAAAAATAAATGAATGAACCAAAAAATAAAGTAAAATGAGAAAATAAAAAGGAGAAGAAGGAGAATAAAAGGGGATGAGAAAAAATTCAGAGTGAAAAGAAGGAGGATAAGAGAGAAAAGGGGAACAAAATATAGGTGTCAGGAGAAAATGCCAATAGAACCATCAATAATCCCAACAAATGTAGGCAGCCAGTACCTGGGGATTAATACTAACTACAAGTAACCACTGGTATGGAGGGAGGTGAGGGAAAAGGGAGGTAAAAAAAACAAACCAAAACAAAGGAAACAAAAAGCAAAATAAAACAAGTAGAATAACTAAAACAATCTCACCAAAATAGTACAAAAAATCGATATAATCACAGTTCAGGAAAGAGCAACAAAAGGTCATAGAGAAAAACAACTTTTTGGATAGTGAAGAAAATAAGAGAGAGGTTTGTATGGGCTTGGAGTAGGGGATTTAGAATTAAATATATAAGTGGGGTGAAATTTTAACCAGGTAAAGAGAAAGAATAGGGAGAATCTAAAGTTGGGAAAGGGAAAGAGAAAACAAGGTAACAAAATGGGGAAAGTTAGGAGGAAAGTGTTGGCATAAAAGTAGAGTTGAGATAGAGTAAAATTATGCTAAAGGAAAGATGAAAATAGAGTGTAGAACTCTAATTCTGAAGTAAAATAAAGGCAAAACAAAATGACACTCATTTTTTTCCAAAATGGAAAAATATTATTAGTACTAATACTAGTTGAAAACAAAAATGTAATAATTAAAAAGGTAAAATCAATTGAGGAGGAAAGAAAAACATTGTTTTTTAATTAAAATATGCAAAAATGAAAAAAAAATAAAATAAAATCAGAAAAAGAAAAAGAAAAAAAATAGAATGGTCATTCACTTCCGCTATTGTTTTGCTTGGCACTTCTGTTTCCCAGGTGGGAGGGTATTGCAGTTCCCTGTGTTCCACTGATGGTTGTGTTTTAATCTCTTTGCTCTTTTGTGGTTATATGAGAGTCTATTTGTGCGTCATCCACTGGGTGGCAGTGTTTCGGAATTGACCTCTGAGACTAAGCACAGGATCTCTGTTTGCTGTGCTCAGATCCTACTACTCTGTGGTTCTCAAAACCGGTTTGTGGGGATTTTGTAGCGAGGACACTGTAATAACTCCCAGGCTGACCCTCTGCCTCAGATCAAGACGAGTCGTTTTCCAGAGCTCCCCTCTGTCAACAGCTCAGAGAGTTTGCCTTCACACTTAGGGATCATGCCCTGCCCCACATCCGCAGACCTCTCCAGAGGCAGCTTTCCCGCAGCCCGGTTCCCACAGTGTGTGCATCTCTGTTCTGTGGGATAGGAGACCTCACCATATCCCAAGCGAAATCTGACCTTTCAGTGTGCCATGCGGAGCTCCTCTGGGTCTGTGTCTGCGCAGATTTGAGAACAGTGTTCTGGGTTCCCGGGTCCCCAGTTGTTAGGTGGTGCTTCTGCCGCAGGTTTCAGACCGCCGCAGACATCCACCTCTTTATGCAAGATGGCATGGTCTTCGAGTTCGCGCTGGTGGCTCTGGCAGACAAAATCCCTGTGGCAGTGGGGCTGCCTGGCAAGGAGAGCCCCATCCAGCAGTCCCCCACCTTCTCCTGGAGGATAACTGACTCTTAGCTTGCCAACAATCACTCCCAGTTCGACTCTCAGCTGCTCTCTCTCCCTCTGCCCAGCGATAAAGCTCCATTTTTCTCCCTGCAGTTTAAGTATTTCTTCTAGATTCTTTTTTCTTGTTTTTATTTATTTATTTTTTCCAGTCAGGTGTTTTTTCCTTCTTCATATTTCAAATCTTTGACTTGATTCTTGGGATCCTCTAGTCTGCTGTTGTATCTCTGTATATTATGTTTTATTTCAGTCAGTGTATGCTTAATTTCTAATGAGTTTTTTTTATATATTTGAGGGTCTCACTGTATTTCTTGGAGGTTTCTAGAAGATTCTTGAGTAATCTTATGATTGTGGTTTTGAACTCTATATCCATTATATTGTTTTTCACCATTTCTTTCATCTGTGACCTGCTTCTTTGGCTCTGCATTTTGGCTACTTCCCTGTGTTGATAGTGTGGCTTTGTGTGCTAGATGTCTTATAGAGCCCAGTGGCTCAACCTCCTCAGTCATCTGATGTGGACATTCTTGGTGCACCCCTTTATAGGCTGTGTGCACAGTCTTGTTGTAGTTAAGCCTTGATTGTTGTTGTTACCATTGGGTGGAATTGACTTCCAGACCAATTGGCTGTGAGGACCAGTTGTGTCTATGCTGGGAGAATCTCTGTGCTGGAGACACCCTTATGGGGCAGGACTTGCTTCATTGGGCTTCAGCATTCATTGAGTCTGCTCCCTGAGTGTGTCTCTTATGGATGTGAAGAGTTGTAATCTGGATGATCTCGCTCTGACCACTGGGTACTCTGGCTCTTGGATCTCCAAGGAAGTGCAAAGGCAGCCACTGCCTGAGGCCACTAAGCAGGAGCTACAGAGAGATCTTCATATTCCTCCTCCTTTTTAGTGTGGGGGGGATTTGGAGGTGCCAAGATGAGGCCCTGCTGTGAGGAAATGCAAGCTGCTGTGGAGCCTTGGGCCTCCTTTTGGGAGCTCTTTGGCTTTCTGATCCAGCTGCAGTTTGTTAAATTACAAAAGTCCAGGCCATTTATATGCAAAAGCCTCTGGGAACAGCTTGGCTGGGGTTGTAAATTAGGTGGGGTGGGGTCTCAGGGAATCACCAGGGCTGGAGCAAACAGCAATGGCTTCCCATCAGCCCCACCCCAAAGAGGATCCCAGGTCTCTTTATCCCATGATATCATGCAGGAACAATGATCGCTGCAAGCATCTCTGAGAAAAAGATACCCTCACATTCCAGCGCTATGCTAGACAGTCCAGTTTCTCTCCATATGAGGTATGAGTCTGGGTCCCCAGAGTCTCACCCTGAACTGGAGTTCAGAGAAGTAAGGAGCATGAATCTCCCTTCTGATTAGAAAAGACAACAGTGTACCCAGTTGCCAGTCCCTTTCGTGCACTCTCCCACACCTCCACACCTCTTACCACACTCAATGTGCTTCTCTCTTTCCTTCCAGTTTTAGAATGTCCACTCAGCCAGCTTTCCCGTGGTTCTGGATGTTATTTGTTTTGCTTTTAGATATAGTTTTGATGTGGTTGTGTGCAGCAACAAGTTCAGGTGTTTACCTTTGCCGCCATCTTGGTTGTCCTTCAAGATCTTTTTAAAAAAATATATTTTATTGATTTTTTTTTACAGAGAGGAAGGGAGAAGGATAGAGAACTAGAAACATTGATGAGAGAGAAACATCGATCAGCTGCCTTCTGCACGACCCCTACTGGGGATGTGCCCACAACCAGGATACATGCCCTTGACCGAAATCGAACCCGGGGCCTTTCAGTCCACAGGCCGACGCTCCATCCACTGAGCCAAACCGGTCCTGGCCGGGATCTTTTTTAAAATTACTGCTTCAGTTTCATTAGTGATCAGTCTATTAACACTTTCTAATTCTTTTCTGGTTGAGTGTTGGAAGTTTCTATGTTGCTAGAGATCTCTCAATTTCGTCCAGGCTGTATATTTTGTTGGCATATAGTTATCCCTAAAATTTTCTTACAATCCTTTGTATTTCGGTGATGTTAGTTGTTACATAACTTCTTTCATTTCTGATTTTATTTATCTGGGTCTACCTGTTGTTTTTTTTTAAATATTTTTTATTGATTTCACAGACAGGAAGGAAGAGGGATAGAGAGATAGAATCCTCAATGATGAAAGAGAATCTTTGATCAGCTGTCTCCTGCATGACTCACACTGGGGATGGAGCCCACAATCCAGGTATGTGCCCTGACTGGGAATCCAACTATGACCTCCTGGTTAATAGGTTGACACTCAACCACTGAACCATGCTGGTCAGTCTCTGTTTCTTGATAAGTCTGGCTAAATGTTCATCAATATTGTTTATGTTTTTATAGAATCAACTCCTGGTTTCATTTATCTTTGTATTGATTTTTTAGTCTCTATGGTATTTATTAATATATTTTCCTTCCTTCTACTTGCTCTGAACTTCCCTCTCAGGACTTCTTTAGCTGTGTTCCACAGATTTTGAGATGTTATATATTCATTTTCATTTGCTACCAGGTCATTTTTTATTTCTACTTTGATCTCATTGGTATCCCATTCATTGTTTAATGATATGTTATTAACCTCCATATTCTAAATGTTTTTAAGTGTTTCATATTGTAGTCAATTTCTTGTTTCATAATGTTGTGATCAGAGAAGATGCTTGATAGGATTTCAATCTTTTCAAATTTGTTAAGAGACATTTTGTGTGCTGATATGTGGTCTATCTTTGAGTATGTTCCATGTGCATTAGAAGAATATGTATTCTGCTGCTTTGGGATGAAACGTTCTGAAGATATCTGTTAAACCCAACTGATCCAGTGTGTCATTTAGAGTCACTGTTTTCTTGTTAATTTTTTTATCTGGAAGATCTATCTAGTGAAGCCAATGGTGTGCTCAAGTACCCCACTATGACTGTATTGTAGTCAATCTCTCTGTTAAAGTCCCCCAGAAGTGCTCCTGCATTGGGTGCATATATGTTTACTAGGGTTATATCCTCTTGTTGTATTGATCCCTTTAGTATTATGAAGTGGGTTTTCTTATCTCTTGTTAAGGCCTTCACTTTGAGGTCTATTTTATCAGATATAGGTATTGTTACCCCAGCTTTTCTTTTTAATTTCCATTTTCCTTAAAGATATTTTTCCATCCCTTCACTTTCAGTCTATGTGAGTCCCTTGTTCTGAAGTGGCTCTCTTGTAGACAGCATATATATGGGTCATGTTTTATTTTATCTATTGAGTCACTTGATGTCTTTTGATTAGAGCATTTAGGCCATTTATGTTTGAAGTTATTATTGGAAAACAATCTCACAAACAAGTATAAAAAACGATATAATCAATCAAACAAGCAACAACGAAAGGACAAGAGAAAAAATTTTGGATAGTGAAGAAAGAGAAGAGAGAGGTGTATATGGACTTGGAGCAGGGGATGGAAAATTAGATATGTAAGTAGGGTAAAATTTTAACAGGGGTAAAAAGAATGAATAAGGAAAATCTAAAGCAAGAATAGGGTAAGAGAAACAGGACAAAAAAGAGGAAAAATGAGGAAGAGAGTGTTGGCATAAAGGAATATTTGAGATAGGGTAAATGATGCTAAAAAGTAGGTGGGATCTCAATACCAGATTTTAAGCTGTATTACAAAGCCACTGTTCTCAAAACAGCCTGTTACTGGCAGAAGAACAGACATAGAAGCCCATGGAATAGAACAGATAACACAGATATTGACCCAAACCATTATGCTCAATTAATATTTGACAAAGGAGGCATGAATATACAATTGAGTAAAGACAGTTTCTTCAATAAATGGCATTGGGAAAATTGGACAGATATATGCAAAAAAAGAAAAGATAAAAAGGAAACTAGAGCACCAACTTACACCATACACAAAAATAAACTCAAAATGGATAAAGGACTTAAATATTTGATGGGAAACCATAAAAATACTAGAGGAATTCACAGGCAGCAAAATCTCGGACATATGCTGAAGCAATTTCTTCACCGACATAGATCCTAGGGTAATGGAAACTAAAGAGAAAATAAACAAATGGACTATGTCAAAATAAAAAGCTTTTGCACAGCAAAAACACATAAAAAAATGAGAGAGAAAGCCCACTGTATGGGATAACATATTTGAGAATGTTATCACTGATAAAGGTTTAATCTCCAACATTTACAGGGAACTCATACAACTTAATAAGAGGAAGATAAATGATCCAATAAAAAAAGTGGGCAACAAACCTAAATAAAAATTTTTCAAAAGAAACCAGAAGGAAGGCCAAGAGACATATTAAAACATGCTCAAAGTCACTAATTATCTGCGAGATGCAAATCAAAATGACAATGTGGTACCATTTCATAACTGTTAGAATGGCTATCATCAATAAATCAATAAACAAAAAGTGCTAGTGAGGATGCAGAGAAAAAGAAACTCTCATGCACTGCTAATGAGAATGTAGACTGGTGCAGCCAGTGTGGAGAACAGTATGGAATTTGCTCCAAAAACTAAGAATGGAACTGCCATTTGACTCAGTGATCCCATTTCTAGGAATATATCTCAAGAAGCCAGAAACACCAGTCAGAAAGGATATATGCACCTCTATGTTCATAGCAGCACAATTCACCATAGCTAAGATTTGGAAACAGTCTAAATGCCCATCAGCAAATGAGTGGAACAGAAAACCATGGTATATCTACACAATGGAATACTATGCTGCTATAAAAAATAAGGAATTCTTACCATTTGTAGCAGCATGGGTATATCCAGAGAGCATTATGTTAAGTGAAATAAGGCAGGCAATGAAAGGAAAATATCACATGATCTCACTTATTTATGGAAAATAAAGTATATTATAACCAGACCAGAGGCCCAGTGCACGAAAGTCATGCACGCGGGCGGGTGTCCCTCAGCCTAGCCTGTACCGCATCCTAAATGGGCAGTCAGACATCCCTCAATCCAGGACTGCTGATCTCAACCCTTCACCTGCCCACCTGCCTAATTGCCCCTAACTGCTTCTCCCTGCCAGACTGATCACCTCCTAGCCTGATTCACATTTAAGTCCTCGCTTTCTGGCCCAATTGCACCTAACTGCCCTCTCCTGTAGGTCTGGTCCCTCCAAACTACCCTCCCCTGCTGGCTTGGTTCCTCCCAACTGCCCTCCCCTGCATGTCTGATTGCCCCCAACTGCCCTGCCTTGCAGGTCTGGGTTCCCCCAACTGCCTTCTCTGGCTGCCTTGGCCCCACCCACTTGCCCTCCTCTGCAAGCTTGGTCCCCTCCACCTACCCTCCCCTGTTCGCCTGGTCCTCCCCTACTGTTCTCCCCTGCAGGCCTTATTGCCCCAATCGCCCTCCCCTGCTGGCCATCTAGTGGCAGCCATCTTGTATCCACATGGGAGTGGCCATCTTGTGTGTTGGAGGGATGCTCAATTTGCATATTATCCTTTTTATTAGATAGGATGAAAAAACAGATAGATATAGAGGCAGTAAAGCATTGAACAGCCTGTCAAATTACAGTGGAAAGGCTGGGGAGTGTTGAGGAAGTGGAGAAAGGGATCAACCAGAGGACTTGTATGCATGCTTATAACCATAGCCAATGGACACAAGGCACTGGGGGGGAGGGATGAGAGCATGTGACTGGGGGTAGGGGAGATTGGGGTAAAGTCAATGGGGGAAAAAGGGATATATATCTACTACTATATATAATATTTTAAACAATAAAAAAGTTAATAAAAAAGAAAAAAATAAAGTTATTATTGGTATCCTGTTTCCCCCAAAATGAGACAGTGTCTTATATTAATTTTTCTCCCAAAGATGCACTAGGTCTTATTTTCAGGGGAATGTCTTATTTTTCCATGAAGAAGAATACAGTACACATTTATTGTTGAACATCAACAACAAAAAAAGGAAATGTATTACCTGTATATGGTACAGTAGTAGTTGTCATCACAAACCAGCACACTGATTGGCCGCAACACAGTCAGACTGTTCAGGCAGTGGGAGGTCTCTTTAAATTAGGAGTCAGACACCTTATGGTAGCTTCGGGGGCCTTATATTCTGGGGAGACCTTATATTTGGGGGAGGCCTTAATATTGGGGAGGTCTAATTTTCGGGGGGATGCCTTATATTACAGCAAGAGGCAAAACTGGAATTTTTCAGGGGCTGTCTTACTTTTGGAGAAACAGGGTTGGTACTTGTTTGTAGCCATTTTTATTTTTTGTTCCTTCTTCCCCTTTTTTTTTCTTTTTACATTTTCTTTGGCATTTCTTACATTGCTGGCTTGGTAGTGATAAACTTTCTTAGTCTTTTTTTTCTATTTTGTCTGTTAAACTACCGATTTTCCCTTCAATTTTGAATGATAGTCTTGCTGGATAGATTATTCTTGGATTCAGTCCCTTGTTTTGCATCACTTTGTATACTTCCATTACTTTCTGGCCTCAAGTGTTACTGTTGAGAAATCATTTGATAATCTAATGGGAAATTCCTTGTAGGTAACTTTCTGTCTCTCTCTTGACGTCTTTAAGATTCTCTCTTTGTCATTAACATTTGCCATTGTAATTAAGATATGTCTTGTTGTGAGTGTTTTAGAATTCATCTTGTTTGGGACTCTGTGCTTGTTTGACTTTTTCTTTCCCACATCAGAGAAGATTTTTGTCATTATTTCTTCAAATAGGTTTTCTAACCTTTGCTCCTCTTCTTGTCATTCTGCCACCCCTATTATATGTATGTTGCTTTATTTCGTGTTGTCTCAAAGCTCCCTCCAGCTCTCCTCCTGTCTTTTGATTTTCTCTCCAATTGCAGTTCAGATTGGTTTTGTTTTGCTTCCCTTCCTTCTAATTTTTAATTTGGCACTATGCTTCTCCTAATCTTCTGTTGAAATCTTCCATATTGTTTTTTATTGTAGTTATATGACTCTATTTTCTTCTGATTCTTACATAGGTTGTTGATTTTCTCATCTATCTGGTTTATTAAATGTATGAACCTTATTCTGAATTATTTTGTAACATATTACATGCCTCCACTTCATTTAGTTCCTTTTTCTGGACAATTCTTCCTTTTCTTTCCTTTGGGAATTGTTCTTCTTTCTCCTCATTTTTGCTCTCACCAAAGGATCTGGTGTTGAGTCACACAGGACTTATGTCTGCAATGGTGGCCTTGGTGGTGGGTTGTGTGGTTGTGGTGGGGAGGGAAGCTGCTCCTCAGGTTGTCATGGGTTGCAGCTGCTCCTTTTGTGGTAGTGGGTGGAAGCTGCTACTTTGGAGGTTGCAGGGTGACTGCTCCTCACATGGTCGCAAGTGGCAGCTGCTCCTTGGGCAGTCCTAGGTGGTGGCTCCTCCTCGCATCTTCATAGGGCTGCTTCTCCTCATGTGGTCATGGGCAGTGGCTGCTCCTCATGTGGTCATGGGTGGTGACTGCTCCTTGGGCAGTTGTGGGCAGTGGATGCTCCTCTGGCCATTGTATGTAGCAGCTGCTCATGTATGGGTATGTGGAATCAGGGATTGCTGCATAAGACTTGGCTGTACACGTATGTGAATACACAGTCATGATTCCCAGGGCTAAAGCATCTTGCTAGCGGGAGGGGAGTGCCCTCATAACTCACAGGAGCCGTCATCTGGGGAGGTTGGAGTCCTGGTGTCTATGGGTCAGCAGTTGAGGCAGCAAGTCCCTGGCTGTAGTGGCTGTAGGATCCAAGGTGATGTCTGAGAGCACCCTGGGTGGAGGTGAGGCTGGACTCCCAGTCTCTCCCCTTCAAGATGGCGTGGCCTTTGCAGCAAAGCCAGTGCTCTAGAAGAGATCACAGCAGTAGCAGAGGTTGCCCAGCTATGTGAGCCCAGTCTGCCAGCCTTGGATGTTCCTGCGAGATCTAGCTGTTCCTCACTCAGACACACACACACACACACACACACACACACACACACACCACAACATACATGCACACACTCCACTTTCACTTCCTCACTCTCACTCTCTTCCTCACTGCCATCCTCTCTACTGCCATCTTGGAATCTCCAGTACCCTCTATCTTAGTCTAATTTTGATAATTGGTTTATTTGGTTGAAACCATAAAGTCCTAGAATAAACCATAGGAACCAAAACCTCAAATGTCTGTAATAACAATATATTTACTGATCTCCTAGAATAATGTAAATTAAAGAGAAAATAAACAAATGGGACTACATTAAAATAAAAAGCTTCTGTATACCAAAAGAAACTATCAACAGAATAACACTACATGGGAAAACATATTTGCCAATGATATATCCAAAAGGGGTCAATCTCCATAATATATAGGGAACTCATACAACTTAACAAAAGGAATACAAACAATCCAATTTTTAAAAAATGGGCAAAGGACCTACATAGACACTTATCCAAAAGTGACCATACAGAAAGCCAAGAGACAGATGAAAAATGCTAAAGTCACCAATCATCTGAGAGGTACAAATCAAAATGACAATAAGGTATCACCTAACACTTGTCACAATGAATATTATCAACAAATCTACAAATGACAAGTGAGAGACCAATCAATGTACCTGACCAGGGCCAGGGATTGAACCTGCAACCCAGGTAGCTGCCCTTGACCAGCAATAGAATCTATGACCCTTTGGTACTTTGGCCACTGATATAGCCATTTAGCAACACTAGCCAAGGCTAAGTCCTTGAATTTTGTCACTTGAATATTTCATGACGATTTCTTCTGGCCTGAAATGTTTCTATTGAGAAATCACCTGATAGTCTTATAAGAGCTCTCTTATAAGTAACTATCTTTCTCTTGCTTGGTTTAAAATTATATTTAACCTTTACCATTTTAATATCAATATGTATTGTTGTGGGCCTCTTTGGGTGCATCATTTTTTAGACTTTCTGCACTTTCCAGATATGTTTATTTTTTTCTTCCCCAGGTTAGGGAAGTTTTCAATCATTTCAAATAAGTTCTCAATCCCTTGCTCTCTCTCTTTTCCTTCTGGTACACTTATGATATGGATGTTGTTTAGGAGGTCCCTTACCCTATCATAATTTTAAAAAATTCTCTTTGCTGCTCTTATTGGTTGTTTTCTGCTACCTTATATTCCAAATCACTGATTTGATACTCCTCTCCATCAAATCTGCTATTGATTTCTTCTAGTGTATTCTTCACTTCAGATATTGTATTCTTCATTTATGACTGTTTCTTTTTTATTTTTTTCTATGTCCTTTTTATGATTATTACATCTTTGTTTAAATTCTCACTATATTCATCCATTCTTCCCCTAAGTTTCTTGAATATCCTCATAAACCTTTTTTTTTTAACTCTGTATTTGATAGATTACTTGCCTGAATTTTATTTAATTCTTTTTCTGGAAATTTTTACTGTTTTTTTTTTTTTTTAGCATAGCCTGGCTAACCATGAGGATTGACCCCAATCATAGTGTAGGAGCTGCTGTGCAGGGCCTGAGCCCATGAGGCAGAATGTGCAACAGGGTCTCGTACCTACTAACATCTCCCTTTTGTTGTGCTGCTTGCAGAGCTAATTGAGTCAAGCTCTGATGTGATCTAAAGCCTGACATAAAGTGTGCTTGTTTGGGGGATTCTGGGGAGGGACTCTGATGTGGGTCAATGTCAGATTCTGCCTGTGACTGCCCTGGGCTACCTTTTAGGAGCTATGAAGTGATCCACAGTTTGTAGCTGCTACTGCTGGGCCTGGGCACATGTAACAGGGTCTCAACTGTGTACTAATATTGGCTTTTACCAGTACCAAGACTGGGGGGCAGATCAGCAAATGGATCAATGCACCCAGAAATCTGCCTCTGCCTGCCTACTTGTTATGGTCAGTCACTGAAAGATCCTCTGGGTCTATATGAGTTGCATGAGGTAGATTTTCGTGAATCATAAGGTAGGGGTGAGGGGTGTTCACCAGGTTGATAGAAATTCAAACCAGGTACCAGTGCTGGGTCTGAATCCACTCAGCAAAAGTCTCAGGGTACACCAATGGCCTGGGAACATTTTGGTGGGCCAGGGTCTCAGGGAGTCATCAAGGTTTGGCTAGTAGACTTAAGTAATATGTGGCCATGTGGAGGAAAGGTTATGCACAGGTACAGTGGCACAAGGGGAAAAATGGCCCTCACCCTAGAACTACATAAATCAGTCTCTGATACTCCAAGTATATCCTGTGTATCTCTGACACTCTGAGTATACCTGGATCTCCACAAAACCCTTTCCAGAAAGAGTGAACCATGGGCACTGTATGACTGCAGCTAGTGGATTCCTCAAGGTATATGAGTTTGGCAGGGCAGGGCCTCAGGGAGTCATCAGGGTGGGGTGAGTGCATCTCCACAGGCTGATGCCATGTGGAGGGGTGTGTTCAAACTAGGAACAATGCATCTGTGGGCAGTGTGGAAGAAGGATTCAACACAGAGACATTTTTGCTGTTTCTCTAGCCTTCTTTCCAAAACCACACAACACAGTACCTTCCTGTGTGACTCCAGTCCACTTTTAGCACCCTCTTTCCATTAGAGCTCAGACTCAGTGGCTGTGAATGAGATTTTTTGGGCTGGTGCTTTAAGAGGGCACCTGGGTTTCTAGTAGACTCCTGTCTCACTGGAGTGGATGGAATTCTCACTGTTTTTCACAGGTAGATGTTGTTCTGTTGACTCCTCTTCCCAGTACTGTGCTCTAGGCTGCAGTGCCCATCATGGGGTTGAGACCCCTTTCAGGGGAAACATTTGCAGCTAAGATATTCCTTGGGAATATCAGCTGCTGGCTGTGGGAGCAGGGCCAGCCTTTTTTTTTTTTTTTTACATCTCTTCTCTTCCTATCAGTCTCAATGTGACTTCTTCTGTAAGTCCTTAGACATAAAACTTTGGTTCAACTAGTATTTAGTTGGTTATTGTTGAGTCTGAGCCTCTCTGATAGTCATGGATCTCTTTGGAAGCAGAGAACTGGAAGAAGACACAAGCAGCCGGAGACAGATGGAACATGGTTTATTGCAGACAAAGCAGACATTGTATACAAAGCAGCCAGCCACCTGCTGGTCAGTAGCATATTTTATACTCACTCAGATGAAAGAGGCTTCTTGCCAAATAGGAACATCAGTGTTCCATAAGATAAATGTGTACCTGTGCAGTGTGTACAGTAAAACTATCATGTACATGCATATAGGACATGGGCTTTTAACATCTGGCTTATTCTGGTCAGGGTTCCCACATTTATTCAGGTTAATTGCTCTTTAATTTAGTTGTAATTCTAGTTTGGTCCTGGGAGGTAAGTGTAACTTCCATCTGCTTCACTGCCATGTTGGTATCAGAATCAGACTTTTAAAATAACAACACAGACTATAAGCTCCACTAGGGCAGGAACTTGTGTATTTCATTCACCATTGTATTTCCTGTCCACTAAATATTCATTGGAGAAATGTGTGATGGTGTTACTGGAAATTAATTAGTGTGACATGAGAAATTGATACACTTGTAATAAAAGAAACTGAGAGCAAAGACCCAGATGAAGAGAACATGAGTAAGCTACTTGCAGAGTCTCTGAAATGACAAACAAGAAATGTGGAGTTGGATCTCTGAGATAAGCAAGCATGAAGGGGCTGACAGTGAAGGAAGCTCTTGGGAAACCACAACTGGCTGAAGACTTACTTGCAGGATTGGGGTAAATTACTTGATAGGCAACTTATAGAAAAAAGTCTAGGTGATCAATTAACATATGTAAAACATTCAACTTCTCTTTTAAGTGAATAAATGCAAATTGAAGCAACAATGAAACATTGTTTTCCAATTGGAAAAATGAAAGTTTTTTTTATAGTTCCCATTATTGGTGATAGAATGGATAACCAGGAACTCTCATATAAAGCTGGTTCCATAAAAGAAAAGATTGATCAATAAGACTATATTAAACACAAAAGCATCAGTTTATTCAAAAGGAGTGATTAAGACTGAAAAGAAACACAGTGATTCAGACAAGATGTTTGTGATAAGTATATTTGACACAGGATTCATATTCAGACTATATAAAGAACCCTTACAAATCTATATGAAAAAAGACAGTCAACCCTATTTAAAGAATGGGCAAAATAATTTAAAATGCACTTCACAAGATATCTAAATAGACAGTGAACATACAGAAAGGTAGTGTTTGACTTCATAAATCATCAGGGAAATGCAAATTAAAAGAAAAGAGAAATAACAATACACCCCCATAAGAATAGATTTTTAATAAATCAAAATATAAAATGTTATTGAGGACTTGGAGCAAATGGACAATACACTCACATCTCACAGTATAAGCAATTTGGAAAACTGTCAGTAGCTATTAGTGCTGAAAATAAAAACATACCATTAAACTTAGCAATTCCATTCTTAGGCATATATCAAGGAAAAATGTGTAATGAAGTACAAAAATGTTCATAACAGATTCACTCATAATATCCCAAACTAAAACAACCCAAATATCCATTAACAATAGAGTAGATGAATAAACTGATATATTCAAACAATGGAATTTTATATAACAACTAGAGGCCCGGTGCACAAAATTTGTGCACTCAGGCAGGGGTATCTTCAGCTCAGTCTGCACTCTTTCACAGTCTGGGAGCCCTGCAATTGATTGCCTAACAGAGGGAGGCCCTGCCCACCACCACCAGCCAGTGGCCTGGGCCTTCCTCTGTGGGGCAATTGTGGGGTGATGTGGGGCCCCCCAACCAATTGCATTGCACCCCATCTTGGTGGCAGCAGTCAGTGCTGGGTCACTACAGCATACACAACCCAGAAGGAACCGAGAGGTGAGCAGTTCAGCCTGCTCACCAGTCCCCGCCCACCTGAGCTTGCTGCGCACATAGCCTGGTATTCGGTCGTCCATTCAGTTGTTTTGGACATTATGAATCCTGGCTCTTTATATATTAGGATAAGAAAAAATAACTATTGATGAACAACTTGAATAAACTTTAAAAAATATAACCTCAAAGGAAATCAAACCAGTGACCTCTTAGTTCATGGGTGAAAGCTCAACCACTGAACCATGCTAGTTGTACTGTGCTAGTCCTTTAAAAACAGTCAGTCCTTCTCTAGTTTTAGGAGGCATTCTTGCCAGTTTCAACCCCACCAGCATATAAAGCTTATTTAAGTCAGAATAGTGGTTACTCATGGGGAGTGATAGGACTAAAAGGAGACACAGGACACTTCTGGGATACAAGTAATATTATGTGTGATCTGGATCCTGGTTATAGGGGCAACTTAACATTAAAAAGTCAATAAACTGTATATTTATGACTTATGCATTTCTCTGTATGTATGATATCCTTCAATAACATTTTTCCTAAAAATGCAAAAGCAGAATGTAGAACAGTATGTCTATCTGAAAAAAAAAAAACACACCAAATGTTATTAGAGGTTATTGATGAAAATGGAGAATTAGGGGAAATTTAACTTAAATCTTACAGCTTGATATGTTGTTTTCCGTTTCTACAAAGAGTCTGCATCTTTTTAATGTAAATCATAAATGTGATCACATACGTGCCTTTTAAATGTGTTTTTTCTTTCTTTCCTTTAATCTGCCTCCCCTCTTCCATGAAAGCATGAGGCCCCACTCTTCCATAGATAACCTATATTAAAAATTTGTATATATTTTCATATTTTCTCTACATTCCTAAAATTCTATATAGATATAGGCATATATATCGGTGGTGGTTTGGGTTATTTTACAAAAAATAATAGAGGGAGGACAGTATCCATACTTTCTCCTATATTTCTATTTTCATTAAACAATACTTATGGAATGTGTCATTTTTATGTCCAGAACAAACAATGAAGCCTTTTTCTTTAAAAGAGGAAAAGAATTATAAGGCTTCTATTATCTGAAACCTAGTTAGTTTGAGAAGGGTTAGGAAGACCTAAAATACCGTCAGTAATGCTTGCCTCCCAAGTCAAGACTCTCTCCAAAAAGAGTAAGGGTCTAGGACTTCCTTTGGTCAACACCTAGTTCAGAATGAGGGTAGCTTAGGAAAGGGAGTGGTGTTGGCATCTGTGCTAGTCTATATCTATCTATCATCTATCTATCTATCTATCTATCTATCATCTATCTATCTTTCTATATCTATCTATATCTATATATCTAATCTATATATCCATATCTATATATCTAATCTATATATCCATATCTATATATCTAATATATATATATATATATATATATATATATATATATATATATATATGTATATGTATATGTATATTGATTTAAGAGAAGAAGGTAGAGGGAGAGATAAAAAAAAAAACCACACATCATTGATCGGCTGCCTCCTGCATGCCCTACTGGGGATCAAGCCCACAACAACCCAGGTATGTGCCCTGATAGAGAATCAAACTGGTGACCTCTTAGTTCATGGGTAAAAGCTCAACCACTGAACCACGCCAACTATATTGTGCTAGTCCTTTAAAAACGGCCAGCCCTTCTATAGTCTCAGGAGGCATTCTTGCCAGTTCCAACCCCACCACCATATAAAGCTTATTTAAGACACACCAAAACTACAAATATGAATCCAGCCTTCCAGAAGAAAGGATGCAAGCACTATATCATGCCTACTTTCTATAACTATCTAGGCCCCTACTATCTTAAGCTCCTGGATAATTTCCCTTATGTTCCAGTCTCCATTCTCTGCTTCTAATTCTCTCAGGACGGATGATCTGACTGCCCTTTGACTTACAGATCTCCATGCTCTCAGATCAGCACATTCCCCAGCTCTGGAGATGCCTAATAGATTAAAATAAGAATGTTTCTTCCCTAGGCCTTCTATTTCCAAGATCTCCTTTCCTCCTTAGTGTCCCAGTGTGGATTTCCAGATTCCAATGACAAACTCTGTATTCCATTCCCGTTACAATGCCCTGGAACTATAGACCTAGGCACAAAAATTCTGTACTCTCCAGGCAGAAAGGAACCACCAAGCCCCATCCCAGACCTAGACCACAGCATTTCCCTCCCCATTGACCCACAATTGGCCTCTGTGGGGACAGAGCCATCTGTAAGAACTAAGCGCTACTCAAGGCAGGTTTCTTGCTGAGCTGGAGCAGGATAAAATTAGTCCATTGCTCACATCTACCAAGTGTCCAGCCCATGTCCAGCTGGGGGAGGAAAGGGAAGAGCTAAGCCCAGCTGCGCTTCTGCCCTGGCCAGAGAGGTAGACTGTCAGTACCTCCGTTCTCCCCAGGTCTTACCATACACTGTGGTCTGCCCCAGAGGTGGGGGCTAGGAGGCGCAAGGTGACCACAAGTCTTCTTTCCATTGCACATCCACCCTACATTGCCCTCGCAATGACTGGGCCTCAGAATCCAGTGATGTGGTGCTAAGAGATACCATTTTCCACCAGAGCCCATACACACCCCACACTCAGGAAATGCCTGGGGATAGAGATGTAGCTGGGAGATGGGGCAGGGAACAGGGCCCTGACTGCTGGCCCCATCCTGCCACTGGCTTCGGGTCACCTTGGGCAGGGTGGGTGCCAGTGCCCGCCCCTCCGTGGCTCTCCCTATCTAGGAGGGGTAAAAACCCAGAGACCACCATGGAGATGCATCTGCTCCTGCTACTCAAAAGAACCAGGCCTGCCCAGGATAGCCAGCTTTTCCACTTAGGGGAAGGGGGCAAGAAGGAAGGTGGTAGGGCCCAGCTCCAGATGCACACAGCTGTCTACAGAGAGTGATGGACAGACATCAGCTGCCCTGTGTCCAGGGCTAAGCTGCTCCTTGATCCCCCGCCCCCACTGCCCTTATGCTTGTCACTAGCACCAGACTGTAGCATCGCTGCCCCACCCCACACTCCATCTGGAGCCCTCAAGGGCATCTGGTTGGACTCCCTACCAGATTTGGTCCCAAGGCCTCAAGGCAGCAGCTAGTGGAGGTCCTAAGTGTCAGGCAGGAGGCCATCTGGGTGAGGGTTCTGGGGGCAGGAACCACCTCCAGGAAATGCTTGGGTCAGAGCAGCCATCCTCCTCTGCCCACTCTCCATTCTCCAACCCTAGACTTGGCCTGCTGGAAATCCTCCTCCACGCAGCTCAGTACAATGGAATTGCTTCTGCCCAAGCATTGGCCCACCCATCAGCTTCTCCTCACCCCAGTCTGCATAAAAGCTGTCCCAACATTCCAGAGGACAACCACACTGGTGGGAGCTCCCAGCTCAGGACCACTACCCCACCATGTAGTCCCCAGATCCCACCCAGGGAGAAGCTGAGCTCCCACCAGCTGCTCTATGTTCACAAAGATGAACCAGGGGGATTTCCTACCAGGAATGGTAGGAAGGACCAGACTCTCTCTAAGACCTACCTTCCTCAGTTTGCTCTATACCTAACACTCCTCCAGTCTACTTCCCTAGCCTGCTTTCTTAAGCAGGTTGTCTAAGTGAGGTGAAGGAGGGAGGGGGCTAGGGTAGCATTTCTACTCCCTTCCCACATACACCTGCATACACCTCCCTCTCCCAAGGTAGAGTCTTATGGGGGATCCAGCCTTGCCAATCCTTACACCTTAAAGCCTTATAAAGGACAGTTTCCCTCTATCAGTCTGAGATCTTCCAGCTACCTGCCTCCTCATTAGTGTCTTAACACTCCCATATGCGTGCACAGACACACTCCCTTCATTCTTCAGTTCCATGAACATAACTCCCAGTGTATCTGGACACAGAGACCTCCTTCAGTAATAACAGGGTACTCTCACCTTTGGGTGGGCAATTTGTAGTTCACAGGTGCTCTCATACACCTCATCCTCTCCCCTGCCCATGCAGGTACTGCTCTTATGCCTGTTTTACAGCTTGGGAAAGTGAGGCCCAGGTGTGGGAACCTCTTTCCACGTCCCGCGTGGTTCAGGGTTCCCGGGTCAGGGTTCGGGTTCTGAAGGAGGCCGCACGCAAACGAAATGAGAGACTAGAAAGCATAAATTTGGCGATATTGGGGGGCCAGGCGGGAGCCTTCCTCTAGTGGAAAGGACTGCCATTTGCTCTGGCCTTTTTCTCCCTTTTATTAAGGCTTTGGGACACACCCCTAGCCTTTAGGCAGGAGGTAACAGAAATTAACATGATACAAACAGATAGTTTCAACTAAACAATGAGTAATCAGCTCTGACCTTTCAGAGCAATTAAGGTTGGCCAGCCTTCTGGCTTTCCATTTACATCCATTTAGTGAGAACAATATTTGGTTTCTGACATCTCCCCCGTTTTCTTTTCCTCTAAAAAATCTTAAACCTACAGACTAAAAATAAATCTTAAGAACAAAAAAATAAGACAAGCAACAATGGCTATGCTAAGAGGTAAATGAATAAGTCTATAGTATCTTTCTTTCTGGACCAACAGTCCTTTGAGTCCCAGTTTCAATGTCCAACAGTTTTTTGAATGTACGTATTAGCAATGATATTTCAGTTCTGGAGGGTGGACAAATGGTGGCAATGCAGGTCCGACTCTCTCTGGTTTGGTCCTGGGCAACCTGCATCGATGCACAGCTGCTGACTGTTAGGATGGCAAGGTGTCGTCAGCATCTTCCATCTCTGGACTGCTTCTCCTCTCGTCTTCATAGCTGGAGCATTCTCTGTTGTAGGAATTCACATGGTCTTGGAGCTGTTTTTCTGAAAATATATAAACATTCTCGACCAAAAGTTAGTAAAGGAATTTTTTCTATAAATTTGACTTTAGATCCTTTTTATTTTTGCCCAAATGATTTTCCTTTGACTTATTTTAATACTATGTATGTTTTTCATGGGTGTCTTGCTGTTAAGTAAAAAATTTTTTAGATGTAATTTGCTTACAGGATACTTTTTCCTTACATAATATTACTGTACTATCCCCCCTTTTTTATGTAATTATGATGCTTTTGGAAAATTTTTTATAATGCAATTATGACTGCTTTATGTTTATTGCATGTTAAGTAATTTTACCATGCAATGAACTACCAATAGAAATTTAAGTTAATACTTTAGGAGTAACTTTTCCCCCGTGCAATTAAATTTTCTTGAATATTCACCTATTTCAATTAACCAATTAAATTAATTTGAAAAATAACTATTTTATTATTAAATTTAATATTCTAACAACAATCTTAGTTTTATCCTATAAATATTAGTGGAAAGGATTTATTTGCATTCTTGAGTAGGCCCTGAGCATTCCTGGTGTTAAGTTGGATTTAGAATATAGGGCAGCTGTCAGCCAAGTCTGTCTGTTGCTGGGTCCCGATCTGAGCTGCACCAAATCTTTTGTCTGTCATTTGTGTCCCGAACGGAGCTGGGCCAAGTCTCTGTCTTGTCACCTGGGTCCCGATCGGAGCTGGACGTGGGAAGTGAAGCAGCCATGGGACAGGAGACCTCCCTCTGCAACGTTGGGGGGTGAGGATCAACCTCTGTTGATCCCCAAGTTTTTTCCTGATGGCCCCTCTGCGACTGTGCCTGTCTTAGGTCAGGAACTACCATATGGTACCAACCCACCTTATCCGTCATTGGAAAGCAGGGCGGCATAAGGCCCAGTTCCTGGCTTAGGCGGTGGTCGGTGTAACGTATAAGTTCCAGTTGCCCGTCTCTGGCTAACCAGCCATCCTCCGGGGCCAAGCAGGTTGATGTGAGGTTCATTCAGGTCCATCTCCTTGGACGCTGATGCCCTTGTGGCCTCCACGCCCAGTACCTGCCTTGGGATCCCCTCGCCTGCTGGCAGGGTCCCAGCACTGATCACATATCTTGGGGAACCCAGGTTTCTTCTCCAGGAAGGGCCCAGCTCACACCGCTAGGTGAGAGACGGATTCATGGTACCAGCCAACACTAGGCTTCAACCTCAGCATGAACAGAAAGCTCAGGCGACAGCTGTGGGAGGGTCCTTCTTGGCAAAAAGAGCAAGAAAAGCCAATATAGAATGCTCAAGTGCCTTCTCACTGTCTTAATTTCTTTTATGTTATTTATTTATTTATTAAATTGCTACCAAATATTCAGAGAATTAGATTGTAAGTTTGTTTGGGATATTTGTCAAAAAAATTATAATGACATTGTAGAATAATATTATGTAAGGAAATTCTTTTGTTCTAGGCCATGGCAATTCAATTTTAAACTGGCTATCAATTTCTTTTTTGTATAGAGAAGGTCTTAGTTACTTTATTAGAATATTTAATCAAATTGCTTACAAAAATATTGGCTCTTTATTTAGCTGAAAACTTTGATTTTTATTTAAAAAGCTAATTTATTAATTAAAGTAGGTATCTCAATTTAAAAAGCAAATCAAATTTAGTAAATGATTATGTCTGATTCACAAGCCACAAATGTTGCCCTTCTTAGAGACTACAAGAAACAGGGGAATCAGTACACCTAACGGTTCTTACCCATGAAGGGTCAGGAATATAAGTCAAAAATACTTCCCCATGTGCCCCAGGAAATATTACCGTACAGCTGGTAACTGTTGGTACTGCAAGAAGTACGTTCTTAGATGTCTGTACCGTCCTCTTTACCATGCTCCTGGTGGCCTTCAGGCTGTTTGTTGTTCTGTTTCTCCTCCTCCTGATCCTCTTCTTCAGTGGATTGCTTGGAGTTGCTGCTCTCTGTGGCTGAGGTAGCTGATTGTCTGCAGCTGCATGGTGTGGCTCCAGGTGCAAAGTGTTCATTAGTCTGACTAGTTTCTCTCTTGGATCCCTGTTGCAGTTTAATATTTCTAGCAGGAATCCACACGGGTTTGGAAAAATTTTCTGGAAATATACAGGCATACCCTCTCCCAAAGGTTAATAATGGATCGGGTCCCTTCCATAAACCAGATTCGGGATCTTTCCATTTAACTAAACCATTTCCTTTTGTTTTATCCTGACACCAATGTAGCTCCATAGGTGTCTGTCCATTAGCATCACAAGTGAAAAAGTTTAAAGTAATTAAGGCTTGGTGCAGCCTACTCACAGGTGATTTCTCCATCATCCCCTCTTTTTGTTTTTCAAGTTGGGATTTTAGTCGCTGATGCTGTCGTTCAATAATGGCCTGTCCTTGAGAATTATATGGTATTCCTGTAATGTGCTGTATTTTCCACCTTTTACAAAATTCCTGGAATTTACAGCTTATGTAAGCAGGCCCATTATCAGTTTTAATAATTTTTGGAACTCCCATGACGGCAAAAGCAGCTAGACAAAGATTAATAACCTGTTTTGCCGTTTCTCCTGTAGATGCAGTAGCCCATATTACTTTTGAAAAGGTGTCTACAGAGACATGTAATGCCCCAAGGCGTCCAAAGGAAGTATAATGCATTACATCCATTTGCCAGATATGGTCTCTCAGCAAACCTCTAGGGTTGACTCCTGTATTAGGCCCTTGAGGCAGATGTAACACACAAGTGGGACATTCCTTGATAATCTGTTTTGCCTGCTGTCCAGTGATTGAGAATTGTCTAGACAGCATTTTGGCAGGCTGATGTAAAAGCTGATGAGATTCTAAGGCTTCTTTTAATAAAGCTACCAATTGATCAGCATGTGCATTTCCTTTTGTTAAAGGACCAGGTAAAACACTATGAGCCCTGATGTGAGTGATATAAAAAGGATATTGTCTTTGTTATACAATTTGTTGAACTTGTTTAAACAATAAAAATAAACTTTGGTCACTAAGCCATTTCAACCGGGAAGTTTCAATTCTACTCACTAAATTTGCAGAGTAAAAGGAATCAGAGATGATATTAAGAGGTTCTTGGAAATCCTGCAATGCAGCCTTAATTGCTTCTAGTTCAATTCTTTGTACAGAAGTATGACTGGTTAGTATAACTCGGTCTAAATTTACTGCATGATAGCAGCTTTCCCATTAGATGATCCATCAGTGAAAACAGTTAAAGCTCCAGGAATAGGTTCCTGCCTAGTATTTTTTGGTATAATAATGGGGGTATTATATAAAAATTGTAGTAATTTATGTTTTAATAGGTGACAGCTAAGTTCCCCTGAATATCCACTTAACCCAATTTGCCAATTTATATCAGTCTGAAATAATATTTCTAATTGTTTCCCAGTGAGGGGGAGGTAGATACACTGAGGCTCTTCCCCTCTAAGCTGTTTACAACGTTTTCTAATTTGAAATATTAATTGGACCATTAGTTCTACATATGTAACTGCAGTTCTAGAGGATTGATGCCCTAGGTGGACCCATTCAATAATAGCAGGAGAATTTTTATTTTGAAAGATGACTCCAGTGGGACTATTTGCAGTGGGGTTAATTTGTCCCAATAAAGGTAATTCGGGCTGTACCCGAGCTACTTGGGCTAAGGAAATTGCCTGCTCAACTCTTAGCAATTCATTCCTAGCTTCATCTGTTAATGTTCTGGGAGAGGAAAGATTAGGGTCACCTCTAAGCATACTAAATAAATTTGTCATTTCTCCCGTAGAGATTTTTAGATAAGGTCTTAACCAGTTAATGTCCCCTAATAATTTCTGGAAGTCATTTAAAGTTTTAAGACAGTCTTTTCTTATCTCTACCTTCTGAGGCCTAATGCATTGATTTTCAATTATGGTTCCCAAATATTGGAAAGGCGTTTCTTTCTGTACCTTTTCTGGAGCAATTCTTAAGCCCCATTTAGGGAGCTCCTCTTCTAATTGGGAAAACATGGCCAAGGTCTGTTCTTCCCTTGGGCTTGCTAAGAGCAAGTCATCCATGTAATGGATAATATAACATTGGGAGTATTTGTCTCTTAAAGTCTGAACAGCTTGAGCCACATATTTTTGACACAAAGTAGGGCTGTTGGCCATTCCTTGAGGTAGAACCTTCCATTGATATCTTTTCATGGGTTCTATATTATTAATAGATGGCACCGAAAATGCAAATCTCTGTTTATCTTGAGGTGCCAAGGGAATGGTGAAAAAACAGTCTTTAAGATCTACCACTATAAGAAACCAATTTAAAGGGATTTGTGAAGGTGCTGGGAGTCCAGGTTGTAAAGCTCCCATGGTATGCATAGTAGCATTAATTGCTCTAAGATCATGTAATAATCGCCATTTTCCTGTGGCCTTTTTAGGGATTGTAAATATAGGCGTATTCCAAGGACTATTGGAAGGCTCTATGTGGCCAGCTTCTATTTGTTCTTGTATTAATTCATGAATATGACCTAATTTCTCCTTGGTTAATGGCCACTGATCCACCCATACAGGTCTATCATCTTTCCATTGTATTGGATCAGCATGAGGGTGAGGAGACTGAGCAGTGACCGCTCCTAAAAAGGTTGATATGCCATCTGAGTCATTAACTGCTGTCCTTTGCCAGTAATAATACATGCCCGTAAACCTTCTAAAACATCCCGGCCCCATAAATTGACTGCAATTTTAGGGATGATATAGGGTTGAAACCATCCTGTCTGTCCTTCCTCATCTCGCCATCTCAACACTGCAGCACTGCGTTGTGTATCATCAGGAATTCCTATCCCCTTAACTGAGCCCATAGCTTGTGTCGTGGACCAGTTTGGAGGCCAGAATTCTTTGCTGATAACACTAACATCTGCTCCAGTGTCCACTAGACCCCTGAATTGTTTTCCCTCTATTTTTAAATTAATCATAGGACGGGTTTTGCTAATTTCGTGTATCCAATAAATATCTGAGCTTCCAAATCCTTGCATTCCTGTTTTCCTATTTATAGCCTCACCTTGCTGAAAATAAGGTAGTAGTCTCTGAGCAATTTTTTGTCCTGGAGTAATTTGCATTATATTATTACATTCTAGTATAACTTTAATTTCTCCTTCATAATCTGAATCAATGACTGCAGGCAGAACAGTTAGTCCTTTTAAAGTGTTTCCACTCCTCCCTAAGATTAATCCTAAAGTTCCCGGTGACATAGGACCCCAAATTCCTGTAGGAATAGCTTTCTGAGCACTATCAGAAGTCAAAGTGACCGTTATGGTGCTGTTAAGATCCAGGCCTGCGCTTTCTGGAGTTGCTCGGATGAGGGAATCCACTGTGGGCCTTGCAGGACAGGTTTCCCCTATTAATAACGGGGCTCAGGGGCACCCCTCTGGCCGTTTCCCGGGGGTTTACTATACCCTGTATCTTAATTTAGAGGCTGCCCATTTCTATGAAATTTTGATTTACACTGTCTGGCCCAATGGTTACCTCTCGATAACTAGGACACCGAGAGACTGGATCTCTCAGAGGCTGAGTGTTTATGCCTCTCCCTAGAGTGCTACCTTGTTTCCTTCTTAGAGGCCAAAACCTTTACAACATTTAAAATATAGTTATTAATTCTTATTTGATAAAGCTTTCCATGAAATTCCAAGTATATTAGATCGGTTAAATTTAAGAAGATGTCCTTTAAAAAGAGAGAACAAATTTCTTGTATTACTCTGGGCCCATGGAGCTTTACAAGAATCATCTCTGTTAAAGCCTTGAAATTTTAACATGGAAAAAACCCATCAAATATATATATTCATATATGATTTAAAGATTATAATATTTTTTATAATTATCTTAAGATATCAATTATATTTTTAAACTGTCAGTTGGGAATCACAGAATTAAACCTTTTTTATTAGACCAATCAACAATGTATTTTGAATTCCTAATTAGTAGAGAAATTTTATTTTCTCCCAATTTAATTTGCATTTAGCTGAAAACCTTGATTAATAACACAAAATCATCTCCTTTTGGTTCCTTTACGCCATTTTTCTTAAAAAATAAAGACCAGTTCTGGTTTTTCTTTTTCTGCAGCTTTTGCGGAGAGATTCCAGCTTAAAACCCTGTCTAATATGTCCAAAAAGGTGGACAATTGCGCGCATTTCTTTTTAAGCCGGGCTTCTCTCCTCACGAGTACAGAAATATCTCTAAATTTTTTAAAACTTTTTCATGGCGAGAAAGGAGACTTTAGATTAGTATACTGGGAGAGTGGACTTTCATACTGGATTGCCACAGTGTCTCTCTTCCTCCACATCCTGCTTACTTGCATCAGTAACAGATCTGGCCTAATTTCTTTTCATGCTTAAAAGATAAAGACAGGTCTTAAATTTTTTCTTTCTTTTTCGCTTTCCGAAGTAATAACTAGCACCTAATTTGGCCAAGATTAGCATTTCCCTGCGATTTCTCTTATAATTTTTAAGTGAAACCTTAAGTAATCTCATTGCAGGAGAGCAGAGAGCCTTGCCCTCTCCTGCCACCTTTGAATTTCTCCACACCAGAGGCCGTTTAAGCAGTGGAGTTTCACTTATTACAGATTTCTGATTCCAAATGCAAACTAAGATTTTAATTTGAACAAGAAACCACATTATTTAAGCTTGCAAACCAAAAGTCTATAATACAGTTTACTTTATATTTATAACCGAATTCTTTCCCATTAGCCTGGCTGCAAAAGACGTTCCCACCCTACTTACAGATCGCGACTCTGTAGTTAATCCGTGGGCTTTGCGTACGTTGAATTCCCCTCACCTTTTCCTAGGTGAATCTTCCCTCACCATTTTCCTTGGTGAATTTTCCTTCCTTCGCTCTTAGGCGAATAATACCTTCTCCTCCAGATGTCCCGAGGTCAGGCGCCAGATGTGGGAACCTCTTTCCACCTCCCGCGTGGTTCAGGGTTCCCGGGTCAGGGTTCGGGTTCTGAAGGAGGCCGCACGCAAACGAAATGAGAGACTAGAAAGCATAAATTTGGCGATATTGGGGGGCCAGGCGGGAGCCTTCCTCTAGTGGAAAGGACTGCCATTTGCTCTGGCCTTTTTCTCCCTTTTATTAAGGCTTTGGGACACACCCCTAGCCTTTAGGCAGGAGGTAACAGAAATTAACATGATACAAACAGATAGTTTCAACTAAACAATGAGTAATCAGCTCTGACCTTTCAGAGCAATTAAGGTTGGCCAGCCTTCTGGCTTTCCATTTACATCCATTTAGTGAGAACAATATTTGGTTTCCGACACCCAGGGAGGACTGAATGCCATTTTTCAAACCTCTTCTCCAAGGCTCTTTCCAGTCCACCTCACAGAAAGTAGGAAAGTAAGTGAATTTCTCTTCACCCCTGACTTCTCAGAAAGCCTGCTTGCTGCTCGTGGACTCAGCACTTGCTGGCCCCAGGGTCCCTCTGCCCCCTACTCATACAAGCAAAGCTCTTGGTACTAACTAGCACCAGAGTCCCAAGATGGAGGCATGGAAGGCAGCAGAAGCTTGTTAGGGTCGAAAAGCTTGCTGCTCAAAGGAAGACTCCAAGAGACGTTCTCATGCAAACAGCAAGGGGTTTATTGCAGACCAAGCATGCTGGGGCTCTCAACATACTCCGAAAGCAGAGCAGAGGCTGAGAGCCCCGAGTTGATACAAAGCTGAGCTTATATACTATGTAACAACTAACAGGGTTATACAGAGGTCAACACAGGGCTTTACTACATACATTTCACAATTTACAGACTCTGCATATTTCTGGTTACCATGGGGTTGTGACAACAGGATGCGGCTGATGGTTATCTCTGGGTTAGTTTCTGGAGACATCTGGACCATGTCTCTAGTCATAATTTTACTATAGGCTATCTGCTGACGGTTATCTCTGGAGATGTCTGGGCCATGTCTCTTTCCTCAATTTGGCTACAGGCTATCTCTCTACACAAGATTATCAACCTGCACCTAGGTTACAGCATCCTGGGAATTTCCACCCTGTTCTCAGCCCTGAGACTGCAATAATAGGATGTAACTGAGGGATATAATTTTAAGCCGAGCTGTGTTAACTCTTTCCCGGCCCGATCCTGATTTTTGCAACCTTACAAGCTGAACCAGAGTCCTTTGTACCATCCATCCACCCACCTCACTCTCTTCTATGGGGAATGGGGAGGAGGAATATAGAAAAAGAATCAGGAGTCTCTGGTCTGTTTTTTCCCTGGGAGTATAGGACATTATCTTCTGGGTTCCTCTCTGCCTCAAAATGGAGGTAAAACTCTAAAATGAGCTATTCTGTGCCTTATTCCCTCAGTATTTCTCTCATTATTCAATAACATTATCATCAGTAAGGGCTAGTTTCTAGGGCCTTGCTTGATGCCCAGAGGCCCTCAAAGGGCTCTTTGTCTAAGCTTATTATTTGAGGGGTCATAAGCTAATTTTTATTTTATTTTTTTTAAATATATTTTATTGATTTTTTACAGAGAGGAAGGGAGAGAGATAGAAAGTCAGGAACATCGATGAGAGAGACATCAGCTGCCTCCTGCATGTCCCACAGTGGAGATGTGCCCGCAAGCAAGGTACATGCCCCCGACCAGAATCGAACCTGGGACCCTTCAGTCCGCAAGCCGACGCTCTATCCACTGAGCCAAACCAGTCTTGGCAATAAGCTAATTTTTAAAGTAGTTGTTATTACATAATCATTCCCTGGTAATATGTAGTTCCTCAGGTCTCTGATCTTTACACATCTGGTTTATTACTGGAACTTACATGACTTGCCTGACTTTGCAATCATGCCAATTTGGATAGTCTCAAAATGCCAGCCCAACTCCAGGACATTTGCATGGCTTTCTACTTATGGACATATTTCCATAAAGAAGGCCACTATTTACCCCCGCTTATGGGGCTTCTTGTTTCCTAACAAGAATATCTAAATTAATATTGGACTTCCTATATCCTTTCTCTGTCATTGATTTGTTTATAAGTTTAGATATTTACTGTTTGGGCTTCAGTTTCTTCATCTGTACAATTGGGTTATAATAATTTTTTTCTCAGGCATAATATGAGACTAGAAAAATGAATGAATGAATATAAACTGGTGGGTCCAAAGTAGATGTACAATAAATATTCCTGGAAGTGATCCCCATAGCAACCTTTCTACTATTGGGGTCTAAGGCCTTTTCTCAGGCTTAGATTGGCTTCTCATGATAGTTTTCTCTGTTGTAGGTACCAGTGTCACAGCCATTTACTTTCTTACCACTTTATGTCATATCCACTATCTTATGCTCTTGAAGACCTCTGTAATTTCCCTTTTCAGGTATGTTAATGTATAAGATTTACCCACACCTTATTCTAAGTAAAATAACCCCGCCTACAGCTGGTGCTTGCTAACTAGTCATTTTTTCAACCAAATGACTGTCTGTCCTCCCTCCCCCTGCCACAGCTAAATTTTTGTGTTGGGGCAGGGAGGAAACCTCTTCTAAGGACACAGCTTGGCTTGTAATGGGATGGCTTGAAAAAAATGATATGGCTCAATCAGATACTTTATTTTCTAAGTCTAAAATATAAAGCAAAACAACTGACAAAGAGTGATTTATTACAACCAACAATTCACCAGTTATAGTTTGGAATGGATAAGCCATGATAAGTCATGTATAAGACTTATGAGTAATAATGAGTAACTACAAGAAATCAGGTGGTACTGGAATGGAAAAAAGTCAGTCACTAGAATGAAGACTAAATTCTTACAGAAATTCTCTAAAGCTACTTAAAAACCAAAATTGTACTTCACTCAAATCTTGGTGGGGTCCAATCCTGTTGCCATGTTTATTATTGGATTTCTGTACTACTCTTTCCACCCTTTTACTCTACTCGTAGACTTAAAATAAATGTCACTTTATATAAGCTAACCTGAGTGGGTTTCTTGCAAACAATTGAGCCTGAGTAGACTCTCTATTCTTTCTTGAATTTCTCATGGATTATAATGGAACATTTAACCCTGTATAAAATGAGCAAATATAAAGATGGATTTAATTCACACTAAAACTTTCACAGAGTAATATAGCTATTAGTTGGAAGCACAGTTGTGATATCTGTATTAATACCTGTATTCTTCCTGGAAACAGTGATAGAGAAAAATAGATACCTCTGATAGAATGGAGAAGCATTTGATGCAGGTTGAAGGGCTGCAGTGGCAATTAGAAAGGAGTTCATCCAAATAATGTTGATATGAGTATGAGAGTTGGAGTGTGGCCTTGTAGAAATAATAAATAAAACTCAAATCACTTTATTTAAAGCTCTTGGCTGTGATAGCTATATCCACACTGCATAGATACAGTAGTGGCTGACCTCCAGATGAGTCAACTGGTTTCTGACTTGGTGTTTTTAGAATACTCTGGTTTGTCTCTTGGGCTTTATACCTCATTTTTCTCCCATCCTGTCATTTTGTTCCTTCATCTTCTCCCTTCCTATTTCCCTGCCTTGGACTTTCTGTTTTCTCTGGCTGCTAACTCTTTTAGCTCTTTGCTATGTTTCTGCCATCCCTGACTCAGAATCAAGCGTATTCACCAGTTAGCCTATCATGGCAACTTTACTTTTAGAGAATTACTTAGTGTTCTCTGCTCTACCTTCTCTGAGATCCCTCGCTGAAATCCTACAAATTGTTGAATATTTGTGTTTTATTCCTCTACTTATTTGGTGTTTATGTACACTCTGGAACTCTGCATCTTTTTACTTTCTCCACAATTTCCCAACCCACACTAAATACACATATAAATTACCTACAACTACAAGCAGGAAAAAAATGCAGCCACTTTGCTGACTGTGGCTTGACTCTGGCTCAATTCCTTAGGTACTTGGTAGAATAACTAATTGAACTGCAGGATGTCAGCCAGTGGAAAGAAAGAACATGGAGAATGAACTAGAGCAGGGAGAGTAGCGAGCATTCTTGGACATTGTTCTGGATACAGTTGCTCAAAAACAAATTAAAGGAAATTGGTCCAGGGACTCAGACACAACGATCAATCTGACTAAGGTATGGATACTTAGATTCCTCAGCTACAAGTTACATAAACCAATATAAGTTACTTCAGGGAAAATAGAGATATTTTTATGAGTTAGGAGTGCCTTATAAAACTCAAGGTCAAGAATATTATGGAGTGTTAGGAATGGACTAGAAGAGGCAACTGCAATCTCAGATAATAGACAATATTATTTATCCTTCTCTATATAATGTTGTTGCTTTTTGCTTCATACTCTCTGATGAGCAGCTTCCTTTGCTCCTCAGAAAGCATGGGGGAACTATAGCTTCTCCATAAGGTCATGACACTATTGTTTATTTTCTAAGGTTCAGCAACAGGGAAAAAATTATTCTCTCTCGCTCCCTACCCCATTTCTTTCGAGAAGAACTTCTAAATAGTCAGGTGGTAGACCTTAGACCAATCAATTTAAGCCTAACATTGGGACAACAATTATAAGCCACATTCACTGATAAAATTGCACCCATTTAAGAAAAAGAATGCAAAGTGGGGGACAATTTAAGGAGTCATGTGAAGTTCACAGACACTCCAAAAGGGATTTACCACAGTAGCCAAGCAGTTTAATTCAGAACCAGATGATATCTACTTGAAAGCCCGAAAAAGCTCTGCTTAGAAACTTCTCTCAGCTTTCAATTCCCTAGGGGAGAATAAAACAGACTTAAACCACAAGAGGATATTGAAGTTGTGAAATAAAGTAATTAGTAGCCTGCTTTATATGTTGAGTCAAACCAAAATATGACTAAGCCTGTCATACAATAAGCACTAAAAAATGTTATCTATTATTATGGTGATCAGAAGAGACTTGGTACATATGGAATCCTAACAAAAGGAACTACGTTTTTCAGGTAGTTCTTGTAGAGTACAAAGAGAAAGGTTCCCACTTTGCCATAGCATATACCTCCATAAGACCAAAATGTAGGTCTGTCATATATAACATTCTCTTCTTTGCACATAGCGGATCAAGACTGACAAATTCTTGGGTTTGAGCCACACTTTTTCAAGATTCTGTGCAAACTTATCTTTTGATATGGCAGTATAATTGTCTCATCTTTGTTACAATTAAACCCAAGACAACTACCCCTGTCATTCAATGAATTTCATTCCAGTCATGCCTGCTTCAGAATCAGCCTGATTGAACTTGGAAGGCTTCTAGTACCCTTGATTAGGTTTAGAAAGCATGCAGTACACATTATGGATATGTGTGAATCATCTGAATAACAATACTATAAGCACATACTACTGCTACAGTTTGGCTATTATTTTCTAATTTCTTTTTCCTGTTGATCCTTAATAATTTCTTTTTGGGAGGCAATCCTTGACTTTGTCTTCAAATGTACCCTTTTGGGATGGTGTGATTTCCGATTGTTGAGTCACATCATCAAATATATGTGAAATAAGAATGTAAATAATTGGGGTGAATTTACTTACTGTTCCACTGAGTAAGTCTATATCTCATAGGGAGTGAGGAATGGGAGACTTGAATCTGCTCTTCACTTAGGTGCTCTCAATTCCTGTGTGCTTCTCATAATGTAAGCATGTCACTACCTTGAGTGTATTTTCTAGCATTTAAACATGCATTTTTTCATGTAAAATGGATCCTAAACACAATCCAGCTTCTTCATCTGATGATCAATTGAAGAAACAGGGATCTTGATGGGCATTATATAGGTCTTTGGTATTGTGCTTTAACAAATGACTTTCAAGGATAAATTGGACTACATGTGATTTTCCTCTTAAATGTTTAATTTCCTGTAAAATCTGGACTCTGCATAAAATACAATTTCATTAATCTAACTATGGTTTACTGGTTGAGAAAAATAGGTTTTGTCCTCTACCAGCTTACTGAGAGTGTATATTTGGAAAAACTCCCAAAAAAGTATATCATAGAGAGGACAGGAAAAGATTTGGTCAGGGAAATCAATCCCTTGATCATTTGATCGGTGGTAGTGGAATTTCCCAGTTGGTTCTTGTAATGAGAATTGGAGATGGGCTTTGTTTCCTCACATTTCACCTTACAACCCAAGATTACATTATGCTAAGACAGCAAACGTTTATAGGAAAATCATCAATGGGGTAGTACATTTTCAAATCAAGACTCTGAAAGGTTTATGGGTAAAATATACATAGGGTGAGGAGAATCCAAGATGGCAGCATAGGTAAACACCTACACTGCTGCCTCGTACAAAAATTTCAAAACTACAACTAAAAGACAGAACGGACATCATCCAGAACCACAGGAAAGCTGGCTGACTGTAAATTCTACAGCTAGAAGGAAAGAGAGGGGCTCACAGAAACCCAGAGGACCTGCAAAAAGCTGAGGTACGGAGAAGTGTGCGCTGAGAGAGCAGGTGCCGGAGAACCTGGCTGGCTTTCTCTGGTGGGAGGGAAACGGAGACTCCCAACGGCATTGAACCCCTTATCTTATGACACTAAACCCCAGATCCAGCCGAAACTCATACGGGGTGAGTTTGGACTGTGAAAAGGGAGAGGTGCACGGAAATTTAGGGGAGTCATTAAAGATCAAAGGTCTGGTCATGCACGGCGCTGCGCGGAGGACAGATTGCTGATTGTGCCGCTGGCTTTCGAGAGTGGGCAGGAGACAGACCCTCCCAACTGTGCCACTTCTGACTCCACTAAGCCCCTGTTTTGGGCGAAACCCTGGAGATCTAGACTCGTGTGGTCCTGTTGCGCAGGGGAGCTGGAAAGGCAGCGGTCTAGAGGCACTGCATTTTATACAGGCACAAATCTGGGCAATATGTGTGGGAATGGATATATAGGGGGTGGGATAAAGATGGAAGGAATATGAAGTTGGATGAGATTATGGATTCAACGTTTTAGCTCAAGGTAATAGAAAAAAACTCTAACAAGTTTATTTGCTTGGTTGGCTGACATTGGACCCCAAAATGACCTATACCAAGTAAAGTTTAATTGCCAGAACTTTTTCGGTATACTATAATGAAAGAAATCTAAAAGACAGAGGACAACTGATGAAACAGAACCATGGGAGAAGGGGGTACAATTCAGAGAAGAGACAATAAAGGTGTGAAACTCAAGGTAGACCCAGTCCCAGACTATTGGACCACTACAGGCTTAAAACCTCCAATCCTAAGCATGGGGCCCAGGGCCAGAAAGAGACAGCAAACATGTGGAGACAAAGCAACAACCCCAAAAGAAAGAGGAGGAATCACCAAAAAAGGAACTAAATGAAATGGTGGCAAGCAATATGTTAGAGAAAGAATTCAGAGTAAGAGATTAAAGTTCCTAATCATCTGGATAAGAAAATCATCAACATATATAAGAATCCAGAGATATGAACAATGATATAGGTACAAATTAGCGAGTTGGAAGACAGGGTAGAAAACACACCTAATCTTAGCAGCAATTGGAGACAAAAATTAGAAAGCAGGAAAAGAGCTTAAGGGAGTATTTGGAGAACATGAAACAAAGCAACATCTGTATAATAGGGGTGCCAGAAGGAAAAGAAGAGAAGCAAAGATTAGAAAACCTATTTGAAGAAATAATAATGGAAGACTTCCCTTATATGGGGAAGAAAGAAGTCAGAGGGAGAGAGAGAGAGAGAGAGAGAGAGAGAGAGAGAGAGAGAGAGAGAGACCCAAACAAGATAAACTCAAAAAGAGCTTCACCAAGAAACATCATAATTATAATGGAAAACCTTAACAAAAAAGAGATAATCTTAAGAACTGCAAGATAGAAAAAGAAAGTTACCTACAAGAAATATCCCATTATATTATCAAATGATTTCTCAAAAGGAACACATCAGTCCAGAAGGGAGTGGAATGAAGTATGCAAAGTGATGCAAAGCAAGGGACCGAATCCAAGAATACTCTATCCAGTAAAGCTATAATTGGAAATTGAAGGGGGAAATAAGGAGCTTCACAGAAAAAGAGGCAAAGATAATTTATTACTACCAAGCCAGAAATTCAATTCTAAAGGGGCTGTTGTATAAAGAAGAAATAGAAAAGGGAGAAGGAACACAAGCATAAAGAATAAAAATGGTTACAAAGAAACCATGACCTCAATGGGAGAAAGATGGCAGTTGGCAGGATGGAGGTGAGGGAGAGGAAGTGAGTGAGTGAGGGGATGAAAGGAAAGTGTGTAAATGTGTGTGGTCTGTGTGTAAGTGAGTAAGGGACAGTTAAATCTTGCAGGAGCAGCAGGTGCTGATAGACTAGGCTCTCTTAGACAAGGAGAGACTACCATTGCTGCAGGCACTCCCCAGACTGTGGGACTCCAGCATGAAGCCCACACCATCTTGAAGTGGAGAACAACCTTTTTTTTAGGAACTCATCAACACCACTAACCAGACAGGCCTTGGCAGAAGCCACTCCAACCAAAATCCTGCTGCCCCACCTGCAGACCATGGGACATCCACCTACAAAAGTGCACCGCTCAGCAGCAGTAAGTGCAACTTCCCTCTCCCCAGCAGCAGAACTCCGGACAAAACATTTGCACATTTCCAGTGCACACAGGGAGCCAGGGCACTCCTTCTGAAGGTAGCATGTGAAAGCCAGTGGGCTCACCCACAGGTCTGATTTTGTACAGACAAGGGCATGCAGTCATGCAGTAGAAATTCTGAGCTCCCTCTTCCTGAATAACTGCCCACAAACACCTCAGCTGTACAACTTCAGTGCCAGGGCTGCCTCAGAGTGTGTCAGAGCTCTTCACAGGCAAACTCACCACCACAGACAAATGAAGGCACCCTGATCCCATATATACACAGGGTCCTCTGGGGAGCTGCTTTGAGCCCCTGCTGGTTGTGATTCTGTACAGACAAGGATGCACTGCCCCGCAATAGAAATTCTGAACTCCTTCTTCCTGAATAACTGCCCACATTCATGCCGGCTGTTCAACCTCAGTGTCAAGACCCCTCAGAGTGCATCAGAACTCTGTACCAGCAAACTCACTGCCATAGACATGCACATTTCCAAAGGGCAGGCATCCTGAGTCCATATAACCACAGGGTCCACTGGGAGCTGCTTTGAGCCCCTGCTGGGTATGATTCTGTACAGACAAGAAAAGGCTGCCCCACAGTAGAAATTCTGAACTTGCTCTACCTGAATAACTGCCCATGTTCACCCCAGCTGCTCAACCTCAGTGCCAGGAACCCTCAGAGTACATCAAAGGTCTTCGCCAGCCAATGCACCTCCACAGATACGAATTTCCAACAGGCAGACACCCTGAACCCATCTACCAACAGGACGCTAGTGGGACCCACTATGAGTTCTCCCTGGGTGTGATCTTGGACAAACAGGGGCACACGCTCTCCCCATTGCTCGCAGAAGAAATTCTGAATTCACCCATCCTGGAAACCTGTCACAGGCACCTCAATTATGCGACTATACTGCCAGGGCCCTTCAGAGAGTTTCAGTGTGCCTTGTAGGCAAACATACTACAGGTGCCCCTGTGAGCTGCCACTGGGAGTGAGCACCTATCTGCCACAGGTACAGCAGGAAAAGCTGAGTCTTCCCACCCCACAACTACAAAACTCTGGACAACACAGTTGTGCTTTTCCAGAGTGTGGGTCCCCTAAATCCCATCAACTCAACAGATGTTTCCTGGATGCCACTGTGAGTACCCTCTGGGCATACATGATTTCAATTGAGGGTGCAAGACAGCAAAAATTGGGACATTCCCCTCCAGAGCTACTGACATGTAGACACCAAAGTTGTGCTTCTCAAGCTCGAAGGCCTACATCAAGAGAACCCAAATGCCTTAAATAGGGAGCTACACTATATTAACAAGCCCAGGAAAATTGAAAGATTACACCAGTAGCACCATCACCCAAATAACCTGGGTAGAAAAGCAATTGGATCTACACTAAAAACATTACAGGAAGATATGGAAAGACAAAAAAAGTAACTCCTAAAGGAAAGAAAAAGAGGAATCACCAGAAAGGGAGATAAATTAAATTGAGGCTAGCAGCTTAACAGAGAAATAATTCAGAGTAATGGTTACAAGGATGTTTAAATGGCAGGATGCAACTAGATGAGAATTATAAGGAGCTGAATGAGAATGTTGGCAACATAAAAAAGAACCAAGAGGAGATGAACGACATAGCTGCAACAAAGAACACATGGGAAGGCTTAAACAGTAGACTAGAAGAGGTTGAGGACTGCATCAGCAAATTAGAAGGCAAAGTAGGAAAAAAAACACACAAAGACACCAACAATGGGAAAGAAGACTTAAAAAGCAAGAAGAGAACCTAAAGGAGCTTTGGGCCAACATAAAATGAAACAATATTCACATAACAGAAGATGTAACTCTGGTAAACATATATGCACCCAATATAGGAGCATCCAAACACATAAAGGAGAGGAAGAGAAGCAAGGAGTAGAAGACCTGTTTGAAGAAATAATAGCAGGAAACTTTCATGATACTGGCAAGGAAAAAACCATGCAAATACAAGAAGCACATAAAGTCCCAGAAAAGATGAACCCTAAAAGACCGACACCAAGACACATCATAATTAAATTGGCAAACACCAAAGACAAAGTAAGAATCTTAAAGGCGAAGAATGACTCAGAACAGGAAACTGGACTGTCTGCCTTCTGAGCTTTAATCTCAGAGGCCCCAACCCTGGCTTCTGCTCACAGGACTCCTGTTGACTCTGCCCTTCCACTGCTGGAGCACAAGGGGGAAGTGGATGTCTACAGCGGTCTGAAAAGCTAGCTGTAGCATCCAGTGAACAGCCGGGGGACCCAGAAAACCACTCTCAAATCTGCACAAACACTCGGACTCAGAGGAGTTCCACACGCCACACAGAAAGGTCAGATTTCGCCTGGGATAAGGTGAGTTCTCCAGTCCCGCAGAATAGAGAGACATGCACTCTGTGGGAACTGGACTGGGGGAAAGCTGCTCCTAAGAGAAATCTGCAGATATGGGGCAGTGCGTGATCCCTAAATGTGGGAGGGGGCTCTCAGAACTATTAACAAAAGGGAGCTCTAGAAAACAACCCATTTTGATCTGAGGCAGAAGGACAGCCTGGGTGTTATTACAGTATCCTGGCTGCTCAAACAGGATTGGGGAAGGGGGAGAGCACAGACTGACTCTTTTCTCTTTAGACCCTGGCTTCTTATTGTTAAGCCCAATACTTAGGATCACACAATCGGACATATCCTAAGAGACTGCAAAAGAAAGGTGTTTTTCTGGAACCTGGGGATCAGAGCAAAGCATAACCATCAGAGAATCAACTCTGGGGCAACCCATTCCCCAAAACCGGTATTGAGTACCACAGAGTAAAAAGGATCTAACCACAAGCTAGACAGGTCCTGTGCTTAGTCTCAGAGGTCATTTCCAAAACACTGCCACCCAATGGATGACTCACAAATTGACTTTAGCATAATCACAAAAGAATAAAGAGATTAAGACACACCTCAGCAACAGAACTCAGGGAACTGCAATACCCTCCTGGCTGGGAAACAGAAGTACCAAACAAAACAATAGTGTAAGTGAATGACCTCCACTACTGCCCATTCTATTGTTTTATTTTAATTTTTATTTATTTATTTATTTTTTGCATATTTTAATTAAAATATTTTTTCTCTTTTCTCCTCAATTAACTTTACACTTTTAATTATTACATTTTTATTGTCAACTACTATTATCACTATGTACTACTATTTTACCTTTTTGAAAAAAAAGAAGTGTCATTTTATTTTCTCTTTATTTTACTTTGGGATTAGAGTTCTACATTCAATTTTCATCTTTCCTTCAGCATAATTTTACCACATCTCAACTCTACCTTTATGCCAACACTCTCTTCCTAACTTTCCCCATTTTGTTGTCTTGTTTCACTTTCCCTTTTCCAAATTTAGATTCAACTTATTCTTTCTTTTTACCTGGTTAAAATTTCACCCCACTTATATATCTAATTTCAAATTCCTTACTCCAAGATCATACAAACCTCTCTCTTCTCTGTCTTCACTATCCAAAAAATAGTTTTACCTCTATGTCCTTTTGTTATTGTTTGCCTGAACAATTATTATATAAACTTTTTTATACTTTTTGTGAGATTGTTTTTGCTTGTTTTTTCTATTGATTTTATTTAGCTTTTAGTTTGCTTTGTTTTGGTTTGTTTTTTTACCTCTGTTTTCCCTTGCCTCCCTTGATATTAGTTGTTATTTGTAGTTTGTATTACTCTCCAGGTACTTGTTGCCATCATTTGTTGGGATTAGTGGCTGTTCTATGGGAGTTTTCTCCTCACATATATAATTTGTTCCCTTTTTCTTTCTTACTCTCTTCCTTTTCTCTCTTACTTTTTCCCTTTCTCTTTTCTTCTTCTTCTCCTTTCCCTCCCACCCCCTCTTTTTTCTCCCTTCTCCCAATTTGATTTTGGCACTTCTTTCTTTTCTTTTTTTCTCATTTCTCTCTCCTTTATTCTCTACTTACCACTAATTTTTCTTTCATTGGTGGTCACCTTATTTGTGGTTATTAACATCGTGAATATATTCTGTTCAGTGCCTTGTGTGTTATACCAGGTCGTGTTGTAATTTGTGTCTTTAAATCAACTTAAGAGAGAGAACTACATAAACAGACACCCGGACAAGAAAGACCATGGGCAGATGAAGAAACAGCCTGCATATGAAAGAAGAGCAGGTATCACCAAAAAAGGAAGTAAACAAAATAGAAGCATAAATAAACCTGCCAGAGAAAGAGTTCACAAAAAATGGTCATAAGGTGGCTGAAAAGAATTGAAGACAGAAGCAGCAATATGAGTAAGAGCAAAAAGGAAATGAAGAACATCCAAGAGGAAATGAAGAAGAACCAAGAAGAAATGAAGAATAATCAAGAAGAAATGAAAACTGACATCACTGCTGTAAAAAACTCAACAGAAAGCATCAAAAGTATATTAGAAAAAGCAGAGGACCACATCAGTGAGCTAGAGACAATGTAGAAAAAAATACTCAAGTACAGCAGCTTCTAGAAAAAAAAAATTAAAAAGCAAGAGGAGAGCCTAAGAGAAATTTGGAATAACATGAAACAAAATGACATCCACATAATTGGGGTTCCAGAAAGAGTGGAAACTGAGCAAGGAATAGAAAACCTGTTTGAAGAAATAATGACAGAAAACTTCCCTGATATAGGAAAGAAAAACCCACACAAATCCAAGAAGCTCACAGAGTCCCAAGCAAAATGAACCTCAAAAACGGACACAAAGTCACATTATAATTAAATTGGCAAACACCAATAACAAAGTAAGAATCATAAAGCGGCAAGAGAGAAACAGAAAGTTACCGACAAAGGAACCCCCATAAGACTAGGAACTGATTTCTCAACAGGAAAACATCAGGCCAGAAGGGAATGGAATGAAATATACAAAGTCATGCAAAGGAAGGGTGTTAATCTAAGAATACTGTACCCAGCAAGGCTTTCAATCAAAATTGAAGGGGAAATCAGGAGCTTCACAGACAAAATAGGACTAAGGTAATGTATTAGCACCAAACCAAAAATGCAAGAAATGTTCAAGGGTCTGCTGTAAAAAAAGGAATAGGAAGCCAAGAAGGAACATGGGGGTAAAGAATAAAAATGGCAACAGATAAGTACTTATCAATAATAACTTTAAATATGAACGGATTAAATGCTACAATCAAAAGACATAGGGTAACCGATTGGATAACAAAACATGATCCATATATCTGCTGTCTACACGAAATCCACCTCATAAAAACAGATGCACACAGACTGAGGGTGAAGGGATGGAAGATGGTATTTCAGGCAAATGGAAATGAAAAAAAAGCTGGGGTTGCAATGTTTATATCTGACAAATTAGATCTCAAAGTGAAGGACCTAACAAGAGATAAAAAAGGCCACTTCATAATACTAAAGGGAACATTCCAAAAAGAAGAAATAACTCTGGTAAACATATACGCACCCAATATAGGAGCACCTAAATACATAAAAATACTCCTGGAGATATTAAGGGAGAGATTGACAGCAATACAATCAGAGTAGGAGACTTTAATACCCCACTGTCTTCACTGGACAAATCCTCTAAACAAAAAATCAGCAAAGAAACATCAATCCTAAAAGACTCACTAGACCAGATGGAATCAATTGACATCTTCAGAACATTTCACCCCAAAGCCACAGAACATACATTCTTCTCCAGTGCACATGGTTCATTTTCAAAGATAGACCATATGTTGGGTCAGAGAAAAAGTCTCTTCAAATTCAAGAAGATAGAAATCATATCAAGCATTTTCTCAGACGACAGTGGCATAAAACTGGAAATCAACTACAATAAAAACAATAGCAAGAATTAAAACACATGGAGACTGAACAGCATGTAATTAAACAATGACTGGGTAACCAGAGAGAACAAGGAAGAAATAAAAAACTTCATGGCAACAAATGACAATGACAACACAACAATACAAAATTTATGGGACACAGTGAAAGCACTCTTGAGAGGAAAATTCATAGCTCTACAAGCCTTCTGCAAAACACAGGAAGCAATGGTAATACATTTGCTAACCATACAACTCAAAGACCTAGATAGAGAGCAACAAGAAAAGCCCAGTGTAAACAGAAGGAAGGAAATAGTAAAGATCAGAGAAGAGGTAAACCACATGGAGACCAAAGAAACAATTCAAAAGTTCAACAAAACCACGTGCTGGTTCTTTGTACAGATATACAAGATTAATGACCCTCTAGCCACCCTCACCAAGACGCAAAGAGAGAAGACCCAAAAAAACAAAATCTGAAATGAAAGGGGAGAAATAACAACAAACCCCATCGAAATACAAAGGATTGTTAAAAAAAAATACTATGGAAAACTCTCTTCAACCAAATTGGACAACCTACAGGAAATGGACATATTCCCTGAAAAATATAACTTTCCAAAACTCAATCAGGAAGAATCCAAACATCTCAATAGTCCAATAACTATGGAAGAAATTGAAGCAGTCATCAAAATGCTTTCAGCAAATAAAAGCCTGGGACAAGATAGCTACACAGGAGAGTTTTACCAAACATTCAAGGAAGAATTAAAACATATCTTCCTCAGATTATTCAAAAATATTCAAGAAGAAGGAACACTTTCAAACACCTTCTATGAAGCCAGCATCATCCTAATACAAAAACCAGATAAAGACAACACAATTAAAGAAAATTGCACTCCAATATCTTCAACAAAATTCTAGCAAATCGGATCCAGCAGTACATCAGAAAGATCATACAAATCAAATAAAATAAAAAGAATTAAAAAAAAAACATGAAAACTAAACAGCATGCTATTAAACAATGACTGGGTTACCAGAGATATCAAAGAAGTAAAAAACAGCATGGCACCAAAACCGGTTTGACTCAGTGGATTGAGCGTTGGCTTATGGACTGAAAGGTCCCAGGTTCGATTCCAGTCAAGGGCATGTATCCTGGTTGTGGGAATATCCCCAGTAGCGGGTGTGCAGGAGGCAGCTGATTGATGTCTCTCTCCCATTGATGATTCTAATTCTCTATCCCTCCCCCTTCCTCTCTGTATAAAAAACAATAATAATAATAATAATAAAAAACCAGCATGGCAACAAATGACAATGAAAACAAAACAATCCAAAATTGATGGGACACAGCAAAAGCATTCTTTTTTTAAAAATATATTTTATTGGTTTTTCACAGAGAGAGAGAGAAAGGGATAGAAAGCCAGAAACATCGATGAGAGAGAGACATTGATCAGCCCCCTCCTGCACGCCCCTACTGGGGATGTGCCCGCAACCAATGTACATGCCCTTGACCAGAATCGAACCTGGGATCTTTTAGTCTCCAGGCTGATGCTCTATCCACTGAGCCAAACCAGTTTCGGCGCAAAAGCATTCTTGAGAGGGAGGTTCATACCTTTACAAGCCTACTGCAAAAAACAAAAATCAATGGTAATAAATTATCTAACCCTACAACTCCAATATTTAGAATGAGAGCAACAAGAAAAGCCCGGTGTAAGCAGAAGGAAGGAAATAATAAAGATCAGAACAGAGATAAATGACATAGAGACCAAATAAACAATACAAAAGATCAACAAAACCAAGAGCTGATACTTCTAAAGGATAAACAAGACTTATGACCCTCTAGCCAGGCTCACCATGAAGCAAAGAGAGGGACACAAATAAAAAAAAAACAGAAATGAAAGAAAGAGGAGAAATAGCAACAGACCCGAATGAAATACAAAGAATTGTTAACAAATACTATGGAAAACTCTATTTCAACAAATATGACAACCTGGAGGAAATGGACATATTTTTAGAAAAATACAACCTTTCAAAACTCAATGAGGAAGAATCTAAACATCTCAACAGGCCAAAAACTTAGGAAGTAATTGAAGCAGTCATCAAAAAGCTTCCAGCAAACAAAAGCCCAGGGCAGATGGCTTCACAGGGGAGTTTTACTAAACATTCAAGAAAGAATTAAAACCTATCCTCCTCAGACTATTCAAAAAAATAGAAGGAGGAATACTTCCAAGCTCCTCCTATGAGGCCAGCATCATCCTAATATCAAAACAAGATAAAGACAACACAATAAAAGAAAATTACAGGCCAATATCCCTCCTGAGCATAGATGCCAAAATCCTCTACAAAATTCTAGCAAATGAGATCCAGCAGTACATCAGAAGATCATACATCATGACCAACTAGTATTGATTCCAGGAATGGAAGGATGCTACAATATCTGCAAATCAATAAACTTCAGATAAACGAATTAGGTATAAAACCACGCAGTCATATCAATTGATGCAGAAAAAGCATTTGAGAAAATCCAACACCCATTTTTGATAAAAACTCTCGGTAAGGTGGGAATAGAAGGATGATACCTCAACGCAATAAATGCCATATATGACAAACCCACAGCCTACATCATATTCAATGGACAAAAACTAAAACCATTTCCCCTAAAAACAGGAACAAGACAGGGATGTCCATTTTCACTACTCCTGTCCAACATACTAATGGAAGTACTAGCCATTGCAATTAGACAAGAAGAAGAAATAAAAGGCATCCCAATTAGAAAAGACAAAGTAAAACTGTTCTTATTTGCAGATGACATGGGAAACCCTAAAGACTTCATCAAAAACTTATTAGAATTAATAAATGAATTTATCTATGTAGCAGGATACAAAATTAATACCAAGAAATCTATGGCATTTCTATACACCAAAAGTGAACATACAGAAAGAGAGACTAAGAATCAATCCCATTAAACATTGCACCAAAAAATATTAAGATACTTAGGAATAAACTTAACTAAGGAGGTAAATTCCTCTACTCAGAAATCTATAAGATATTGAAAAAAAGAGATAGAAGACATAAATAGATAGAGGAGCATACTGTGTTCATGGATTGGTAGAATCAACATCATTAAAATGTCCATACTACCCAAATAAATCTATAGATTTAATGCACTCCCTTTTAAAATATCAACAGCAAATTTCACATAACTAGAAGAATTCTCCAAAAGTTCAAGGATGAGCAGACAGCCATGCTCCTCATTAGCCCTGTCCTACATGGCAGCCCCTGGGTCTCAGTTCCCCTGGGTAATTGCTGCAGCCCTCTTTGTGCGCACTCATGTGTGCACCTCCAGACCTCTGCCTTTCACATGTGTGCAAGCCTCCAGACCTTTGCCTTTCCGGCTCCCGTGAGTTTCAGTGTGCTTTAGGGACCCGTATGAGTCTGGGTCCCCAGGGTCTTGCCCGAAACTGGGGTTCATTGCAGTCAGACCTGGATTTTAGTGCAGTTGGGAGGTTCTGTTTTCTTCCTGCAAAAGAAAGCCAGAAGCACAATCAGTAGTCAGTCTTCTTTGCGCACTCCTCCAGACCTTTGCTTTTCATGGCTACCTTAAGTTTCTGTGCACTCCTTCCTTTTCACGACACTCTAGACTCCCTCCATATGAGTCTCTCCTGAAACTGGGGTTCAGTGCAGTCAGAAGTGGGGTTCAGTGCAATCAGGATTTTCTTTAACCCTCCCGCTAGAGCAGGGGTTCTCAACCTGTGGGTCGCAACCCCTTTGGGGGTTGAACGACCCTTTCACAGGGGTTGCCTAAGACCATCGGAAAATGCAGGTACAGTGGTACCTCGAGATACAAGTTTAATTCGTTCTGTAACCTTTTATTTATTTATTTATTTATTTATTTATTTATTTTTATTAATTTTTTATACATATCTCCCCATTGCCCCCCCTCCCTCCCAGGCATACCCCAACCCCCCAGTGTCTATGTTCATTGGTTATGATTATACACACAGATACAAGTCCTTTGATTGATCTCTTATCTACCTCACCTAACTTTAATCTTCCTGCTGTAATTTCACAGTCTGTTCGAAGCTTTACTGTCTCTGTATCTATCCTTTTGTTCATCAGTTTATAATGTTCTTTATTAACCCCCAATGAGTGCGATCATGTGATGCTTCTCCTTCATTGACTGGCTTATTTCACTAAGCATAAGGCTCTCCAGTTCCAACCAGGTTGCTGCAAATGGTAAGAATTCCTTCTTTTTAATGGCAGCATAGAATTCCATTGTGTAGATGTACCACAGTTTTCTGATCCACTCATCTGCTGACGGGCACCTAGGCTGTTTCCAAATTGTGGCTATTGTAAATTGTGCTGCTATGAACATAGGGGTGCATAAATCCTTTCTGATTGGTGTTTGTAATTTCTTAGGATAAATTCCTAAGAGTGGGATTACAGGGTCAAATGGGAGATCCATTTTTAGTTTTTTGAGGAAACTCCATACTGTTCTCCACAGTGGCTGCACCAGTCTGCATTCCCACCAACAGTGCACAAGGGTTCCTTTTTCTCCGCATCCTCGCCAACACTTGTCGTTTGTTGATTTGTTGATGATTGCCATTCTGACAGGTGTAAGATGGTATCGCATTGTCGTTTTGATTTGCATCTCTCGGATGATTAACGACTTTGTCGTTCTGTAACCTTGAGGTGTGGGAAACTATGAGACACTCCAGTCGTGGTAAACTGGTGGGTCGTGTGCAGCCGGCCGATCTGTGCGATTACTCTAATCTCAAATGTTGCTCATATTTCAAAGCAAAAATTGCTCGCTCAAGGGCTCGTATCTCAAAAATCTCATATGTTAGGGCACTCGTATCTCAAGGTACCACTGTATTTACATCACGATGCATAACAGTAGCTAAATTTCATGGTTGGGGGTCACCGCCACATGAGGAACTGTATGCAAGGGTCTCGGCCTTAGGAAGGTTGAAAACCACTGCGCTAGAGGAAGCCAGCCGGACCGTCCACCACCCATCCTCTCCATGCGTGTTTCTCTGTACCTCAGCTTTTTACAGCTCCTCTGAGTCTTTGTGAGCCCCTCTCTTTTCTTCTAGTTGTAGAATTTTCACTCAGCCAGCTTCTCTGTGGCTCTGGATGGTGTCTGTTTCATCTTTTAGTTGTAATTTTGAAATTCTTGTGTGAGCTAGCAGTTTAGGTGGTTCACCTGTGCCACCCTCTTGGTTTCTTGCCATTGGTGTCTTCATGGGGATTGCATTGAATGTATAGATTGCTTTGGGTAGTATGGACATTTTAATGATATTGATTCTACCAAACCATGAACACAGTACATTTTTCCAGTTGTTTATTTCTTCCTCTCCCTCTTCTTTCAGCATCCTGTAGTTTTCTAAGTACAGGTTTTTTACCTCTTTAGTTTTTTTTTTCTCATTTGTTCTTCTTTAATTTTTTTTGTTTTATTTATTTATTATTTTTCCTCTTATTTCCCTTCCCACCCCCCTGTACATACCCTCATCCATCCCCCTCCTCCCCCCACCTTCCCCCATTGCCTGTGTTCACTGGCTATCCCCACACACACATGCATACAAGTCCTTTGATTGATTCCCTCTAGGCCCGTCCTCCCCAACTTCCCTTGCCTTCCCACTGTAGCACAACAGTCTGTTCATTGCTTCTTTGCCTCTCGGTCTGTTTCTCCCCCCACCCCACCCTTTTATTCTTGTCTTTAAAAACATCTTTCCCCTGTAGGCTAGAAATAAACCCACCAGAGCAAAAGAAAAAATAATGATTGAGTCCCAATTTCAATGTCCAATAGCTTTGAGACCCAGTTTCAATGTAAGACAGTTCCTTATGTGTACATGTCATCAATGGTATCTGGATACTGAATAAATGGTGGCGATGCCAGTCCGACCCTCTCTGGTTTGGTCCTGTGCATCCTGTAGCGATGCTCAGCTGCTAACGGCTCACATGGCAAGGCATCCTCATCGTCTTCCATCTGTGGACTGTTTCTCCTCTTGTCTTCGTGGTTGGCGCTGACCTGTCAGTTCCTCTCTGTTGCAGGAGTCCACTAGGTGTTGGAGTAGTTTTTTGAAAGTATATAAACATACTCTCGACCAATGTTAATAAAGGAATCCTTTCTATAAAATTGACTTGGGGTCCTTTTTATTTTTACCTATCCGCTTTTTCTTTGGCTTATTTTGACACCAAGTGTGTTTTTCATGTGTGTCTTGCTATTAGCATTATAAATGGAAATTAATTTTCTAAAGTGAAAATTTTCTTTTTTTTTCATATTTTTTTATTAATTTTTTATACATATCTTCCCATTGCCCCCCTCCCTCCCAGGCATACCCCAACCCCCCAGTGTCTATGTTCATTGGTTATGATTATATGCATAGATACAAGTCCTTTGATTGATCTCTTATTTACCTCACCTAACTTTAATCATCCTGCTGTAATTTCACAGTCTGTTTGAAGCTTTACTGTCTCTGTATCTATCCTTTTGTTCATCAGTTTATAATGTTCTTTATTATCCTCCAATGAGTGCGATCATGTGATGCTTCTCCTTCATTGACTGGCTTATTTCACTAAGCATAAGGCTCTCCAGTTCCAACCAGGTTGCTGCAAATGGTAAGAATTCCTTCTTTTTAATGGCAGCATAGAATTCCATTGTGTAGATGTACCACAGTTTTCTGATCCACTCCTCTGCTGACGGGCACCTAGGCTGTTTCCAAATTGTGGCTATTGTAAATTGTGCCGCTATGAACATAGGGGTGCATAAATCCTTTCTGATTGGTGTTTGTAATTTCTTAGGATAAATTCCTAAGAGTGGGATTACAGGGTCAAATGGGAGATCCATTTTTAGTTTTTTGAGGAAACTCCATACTGTTCTCCACAGTGGCTGCACCAGTCTGCATTCCCACCAACAGTGCACAAGGGTTCCTTTTTCTCCGCATCCTCGCCAACACTTGTCGTTTGTTGATTTGTTGATGATTGCCATTCTGACAGGTGTAAGATGGTATCGCATTGTCGTTTTGATTTGCATCTCTCGGATGATTAATGACTTTGAACATGTTTTCATGTGTCTCTTGGCTTTCCTTCTGTCGTCTTTTGAAAAGGTTCTATTTAGGTCCATTGCCCATTTTTTTATTGGATCCTTCATTTTCCTTTTATTAAGTTGTATAAGTTGGTTGTAGATTTTGGAGATTAAACCTTTATCAGTGATAGCATTTGCAAATATGTTCTCCCATGCATTGATCTTTCTTGTTGTTTTGTTGATGGTTTCTTTTGCTGTGCAAAAGCTTTTTATTTTGATGTAGTCCCATTTGTTTATTTTTTCTTTAGCTTCCATTGCCTTTGGAGCAGTATCAGTGAAGAAGTTCTTTCGGCATATATCTGAGATTGTGCTGCCTGTGGATTCCTCTAGTATTTTTATGGTTTCCCTTCTAATGTTTAAGTCCTGTATCCATTTTGAGTTTATTTTTGTATTTGGTGTAAGATGGTGGTCCAGTTTCAATTTTTTGCATGTATCTGTCCAATTTTCCCAACACCATTTATTAAAGAGGCTATCTTGGTTCCATTGAATGTTCATGCCTCCTTTGTCAAATATTAATTGAGCATAGTGGTTTGGCTGGATATCTGGGTTCTCTATTCTATTCCATTGATCTATATGTTCTTGTGCCAGTACCGGGCTGTTTTGAGAACAGTTGCTTTGTAGTATAGCTTGAAGTCTGGTATTGAGATCCCACCTACTTTATTCTTTTTTCTCAAAATTGCTGTAGCTATCCGTGGTCTTTTTTTGTTCCAGATGAATCTATGAAGAATTCTTTGTAGGTCTGTGAAATATGTCCTTGGTATTTTAATGGGTAGTGCGTTGAATCTGTAGATTGCTTTGGGTAGTATGGACATTTTAATGATGTTGATTCTCCCAATCCATGAGCATGGTATGCTCTTCCATCTGTTAACATCTTCCTCTATCTCTTTTTTCAGTGTCCTGTAGTTTTCTGCATAAAGGTCTTTTACCTCTTTAGTTAGGTTTATTCCTAGGTATCTTAATTTTTTTGGTGCGATGGTAAATGGGATTGCTTTTTTAGTTTCTCTTTCTATAATTTCATTGTTAGTATATAGAAATGCCACAGACTTCTTAGCATTAATTTTGTATCCTGCTACATTGCCGAATTCATTAATTAAGTCAATTAGTTTTGGAATGGAATCCTTTGGGTTTTTTATGTACAATATCATGTCATCTGCAAATAAGGACAGCTTTACTTCTTCTTTTCCAATTTGGATGCCTTTTATTTCTTCTTGTTGTCTAATTGCAGTGGCTAATACTTCCAGTACTATGTCGAACAGGAGTGGTGAGAGTGGGCATCCCTGTCTTGTTCCTGTTCTTAGGGGAAATGGTTTTAGTTTTTGCCCATTGAGTATGATGTTAGCTGTGGGTTTATCATATATGGCTTTTATGATGTTGAGGTATGATCCTTCTATTCCCACTTTGCTGAGAGTTTTTATCAAGAAAGGATGTTGGATTTTGTCAAATGCTTTTTCTGCATCAATTGATATGACTATGTGATTTTTATCTCTCAATTTGTTTATGTGATGTATCACATTTATTGATTTGCGGATATTGAACCATCCCTGCATTCCTGGGATGAATCCTGCTTGGTCATGGTGTATGATCTTTCTGATGTACTGCTGGATCCGGTTTGCTAGAATTTTGTTGAGGATTTTGGCATCTATGTTCATGAGAGATATTGGCCTATAATTCTCTTTCATTGTGTTGTCTTTATCTGGTTTTGGTATTAGGGTGATGCTGGCTTCATAGAAGGTATTTGGTAGTATTCCTTCTTCTTGAATGTTTTTGAATAGTCTGAGGAGGATAGGTTTTAATTCTTCCTTGAATGTTTGGTAAAACTCTCCTGTGTAGCCATCTGGACCCGGGCTTTTATTTGCTGGAAGCTTTTTGATTACTGCTTCAATTTCTTCCATAGTTATTGGACTATTGAGATGTTTGGCTTCCTCCTCATTGAGTTTTGGGAGGTTATATTTTTCTAGGAAAATGTCCATTTCTTGCAGGTTGTCCAATTTGTTTGAATAGAGTTGTTCATAGTATTTTTTAAGAATCCTTTGTATTTCCACAGGGTCTGTTGTTATTTCTCCTCTTTCATTTCTGATTTTGTTTATTTGGGTCTTCTCTCTTTGCTTCTTGGTGAGCCTGGCAAGGGGTCCATCAATCTTGTTTATCCTTTCAAAGAACCAGCTCTTTGTTTTGTTGATCTTTTGAATTGTTTCTTTGGTCTCCATGTTGTTTATCTCTGCTCTGATCTTCACTATTTCCTTCCTTCTGAGTACACTAGGCTTTTCTTGTTGCTCACGTTCTAGCTCTTTGAGTTGTAGGTTTAGGTGATTTATTACCATTATTTCCTGTTTTTTGCAGTAGGCTTGTAGGGCTATGAACTTCCCTCTCAAGAGTGCTTTCACTGTGTCCCATAAATTTTGTATTGTTGTGTTGTCATTGTCATTTGTTGCCATGATGTTTTTTATTTCTTCCTTGATCTCTCTGGCTACCCAGTCGTTGTTTAATAGCATGCTGTTTAGTCTCCATGTGTTTGATTTCTTTCTATTGTTTTTATTATAGTTGATTTCCAGTTTTATGCCACTGTGGTCTGAGAAAATGCTTGATATGATTTCTATCTTCTTGAATTTGAAGAGACTGTGAAAATTTTCTTAATGTAATTTACTTACTGGATATTTTTCCTTACATGCTATTATCCTACCTCCCTCCCCCATTTTTTTGATTAATGGAGAATTTGGTAAATTTTTAATGCAATCTTGATAAATTTAAATTTTAATTTTTTGCACACAAATATGCTTGTTTTCTGTTCATTACATATTAAGTAATTTTACCATGAGATGAGCTATCAATAGAAATTTTAATTAATACTTTAGAAACAGCTTTTTATCCAGTACACTTAAATTTTCTTGGGTGTTTGCTTATTTCAGTTCACCAATTTAAATTAATCTGAGAGCTTGTTAACTCTTTTACGTCAAATTTAATACTCTAGCAACAATCTTAGATTATCCTGTATATATTAGTGGAAAGGTTTATTTGCATTGAGTAGGCAGTGAGCATTCCCAGTGCTAGGATGAGTTTAGCTATAGGGCAGCTGCTCTTGGCATGTTTCTGTCTGTTACCTGGGTCCTGATCTGAGCTGGGCCACGTCTCTGTCTGTTACCTGGGTCCAGATCTGTGCTGAGCATGGGAAGCGAAGTAGCCATGGGGGAAGGAGATCACTCTCAGAAGGAAGGGGTGAAGGTTCAGACCCCAGCAAAGTTGTTGGGGGGGTGAGGGTCTGTGCCCCACCTCTGTTGATCCCCAAATTCTTTCCTGATGGCCCCTCTGCGACTGTCCCTGTCTTAGGTTGTTCCTTCCCTGAGGAATCTTGTCCGTCTCTGGCTAACCAGTCATCCTCAGGGGCCAAGCAGGGTGTTGTGAGGTGCAGTTCTGTCTCCATGGTAGCCTATGCCCCCGTGGCCTCCACGCCCAGCACCTGCCTTGGGGATCCTCTCGCCTGCTGCGGAGGCCCCTAACCCTAACCCTAACCCTAATCCTACCCCTACCCCTAACGCTTCACTTATCTCGGGGAATTCAGGTTCCTTCTCCAGGGAGGGCCCAGCTCACACCATTTGGCAAGATACATATCCATTATACCAGTCACCTCGAGGCTTCAACCTCAGCATGAATAGAGAGCTCAGGCTACAGCTGCGGGCCATTGGCAAAAGAGGAAAGAAGGCTACTATAGAATGCTCAAGTGCCTTCCCAGTGCCTCAATTCCTTCTGAAAGTAATTAAATCCTTTCATGTCCTCTTTTTAAATTGCTGCTAAACATTCAAAGAATTAGTTTGGGGTAGTTGTACAATATGCTGTTGTGAAATATCAAAAATTAAATGATATTTTAGAATAATATCATCTAAGGATATTCTTTGCTCTAGGCCATGGCAATTCAATTTCAAACGGGCTGACAATTTCTTTTTGTAACTTTATATAAACTATTTCAGGGAAGCATAAACACAGATTACTTACCTTAGCTCAAGAGGCCAAATATATTGAATTTCAATTACGATTCTTATGACATTTAAAGGAAACTTTTCTTTATTTCGTTCCAAAATGATTTTCATGTTACAGAGTTTCATTTAAAAATCTTTGTCTCGTGAAGTAATTTCTCTTAAAGTTATGGAGATCATTGTATGGATTCCCTCTGATGCCAAACCTTCTCCATTGTCTGTGCCCAATGATTATACTAATACGCATGTACAAAAGTCCCTCTGTTGATTTCTCCCCCTTATTCCCACCAACCCCCACCTTTCCTGAGGTTTGATGCTTTGATCAATGTTTCTCATTCTCTAGATATGATCTTGATTATCAGTCTATGTCATTCATTATATTACACAGATGAGTGAGATCATGTGATATTTGTCTTTCTCTGCCTGGCTTATTTCACTAAGCATAATGTTCTCCATGTCCATCCATGCTGTTGCAAATGGTATGAGCTCCTTCTTTTTTACCACATCATAGTATTCCATTGTGTAGATGTACCACAGTTTTTTAATACAACATCTGTTGATGGGCACTTAGGCTGTTTCCACATCTTACCTATGGTTAATTGTACTGCTATGAACATAGGGGTGCATATATCCTTTCTGATTGGAGTTTCTAGTTTCTTGGGGTATATTCCTAGTAGTCAGATCACTGGGTCAAATGGAAGTTCCATTTTTAGTTTTTTGAGGAGACTCCATAATGTTCCCCACAGTGGCTGCACCAGTCTGCATTCCCACCAGCAGTGCACAAGGATTCCTTTTCTCTGCATCTTCGCCAACACTTGTTGTTTGTTGTTTTGTTGATGATAGCCATTCTGACAGGGGTTCGATGGTACCTCATTGCTGTTTTGATTTGCATCTCTCTGATGATTAGTGACTTTGTGCCGCTTTTCATGTGTCTCTTGGCCTTCTTTCTGTCTTCTTTTGAGAAGTGCCTATTTAGATCAGTTGCCCATTTTTTGACTGGGTTGCTTATCTTCTTTTTGTGAAATTGTATGAGTTCCCTATAAATGTTGGAGATTAAACCCTTATCATTGATATCATTGGCAAATATGTTCTCTCACGCAGTGGGTTTTCTTGTTGTTTTGTTGATGGTTTCCTTTGCTGCGCAAAAGCTTTTTATTTTGAAATAGTCCCATTTGTTTATTTTTTCTTTAGTTTCCATTGCCCGAGGAGGTGTGTTGGTGAAGAAATTCCTTCTGCATATGTAGGAGATTTTGCTGCCTGTGGATTCCTCTAGTATTTTTATGGTTTCCCATCTTATGTTTAAGTCCTTTATCCATTTTGAGTTATTTTTGTGTATGGTGTAAGGTGGTGGTCAAGTTTCATTTTTTTGCATGTTTCTGTCCAATTTTCCCAACATCATTTGTTGAAGAGACTGTCTTGACTCCATTGTACATTCGTGCCTCCTTTGTCAAATATTAATTGAGCATAGTGGTTTGGGTCAATTTCTGGGTTCTCTATCCTATTCCATTGATCTATGTGTCTGTTCTTTTGCCAGTACCAGGCAGTTTTGAGAACCATGGCTTTGTAATACAGCTTGACATCTGGCACTGAGATCCTACCTACTTTGCTCTTCTTTCTAATGATTGCTGCAGCTATTTTTTTTTATTCCAGATGAATTTTTGGAAAGTTCCTTCTAGGTGTGTGAAGTATGCCTTTGGTATTTTCATGGTGATTGCGTTGAATTTTAAATTGCTTTGGGTATAATGGACATTTTGATGATATTGATTCTCCCAATGCATGAACATGGTATGTTCTTCCATCTGTTTATGTCTTCCTCTATCTCTTTTTTTAGAGTTGTGTAGTTTTCGCCATATAGGTCTTTTACCTCCTTAGTTAGGTTTATTCCTAGGTATCTTAATTCTTTTGGTGCTATGGTAAATTGGATTGCTCTTTTAGTTTCTCTTTCTTTAAGTTCATTATTGGTATATAGAAATGCCAAAGATTTCTTGGTGTTAATTTTGTATCCTGCTACATTGCTGAATTCATTTATTACGTATAATAATTTTTGATGGACTCTTTAGGGTTTTCTATGTACATTATCTTGTCATCTGCAAATAAGGACAGTTTTACTTCTTTTCCTATTTGGATGCCTTTTATTTCTTTTTCTTGTTTGTCAGTTATGGCTAATACTTCCAGCACTACGTTAAATAGAAGTGGTGAGAGTGTGCATCCCTGTCTTGTTCCTGTTTTTAGGGGGAATGGTTTCAGTTTTTGCCCATTGAGTACGATGTTGGATGTGAGTTTGTCATATATGGCTTTTATTATGTTGAGGTATGATCCTTCTATTCCTACCTTGCTGATAGTTTTTATTAAGAAAGGGTGTTGGAATTTGTCAAATGCTTTTTCTGCATCCATTGATATCACTATGTGATTTTTATCTCTCAATTTGTTTATGTGATGTATCATGTTTATTGATTTCCAAATATTGTACCATCCTTGCATCCCTGAGATAAATCCTACTAGGTAATGGTGTATGATCTTTCTGATGTATTGCTGGATTTGATTTGCTAGAATTTTGTTGAGGATTTTGGCATCTATGTTCATGAGGGATATTGGTATGTAATTCTCTTTCATTGTGCTATCTTTATTGGGTTTTAGTATTAGGGTGATACTGGCTTCATAGAAGGAGTTTGGAAGTGTTCCTTCCTCTTAAATTTTCTGGAATAGTCTGAGAAGAATGGATTTTACTTCTTCTATGAATGTTTGGTAAAATTCCCCTGTGAAGCCTTCTGGCCCTGGGCTTCTGTTTGCTGGAAGCTTATTGATGACTACTTCAACTTCTTCCTTAGTTATCAGTGTGTTGTGATTTTTTGAATCTTCCTGTGTGGGTTTTGGAAGATTGTGTTTTTATAGGAATCTGTCCATTTCCTTTAGGTTGTGAAATTTGTTAGAATAGAGTTGTTCATAATATTTTTTTAACAATCTTTTGTATTTTTGTGGGGTCTGTAGTTATTTCCCCTCTCTCATTTCTGATTTTGTTTATTTGGGTCCTCTCTCTTTGCTTCTTGGTGAGCCTGGCTAGAGGTTCATCAATCTTGTTTATTCTTTCGAAGAACCAGCTCTTTGTTTTGTTAATTTTTTGTATCTTTTTTTTGGTCTCTGTCATTCATTTCTGCTGTGATCTTTATGATTTCCTTCCTTCTGCTCACAGTGGGCTTTTCTTGTTGCTCTCTTTCTAATTCTTTGAGTTGTTGAGTTAGGTGATTCATTACCTTTTTTTCCTGTTTTTTGAGGTACGCTTGTAGAGGTATAAATTTCCCTCTCAGCACTGCATTCATCGTGTCCCATAGCATTTGCTTTGTTGTGTTTTTATTGTCATTAGTCGCCAGAAAATTTTTAATTTCTTCTTTTATCTGATTTATAACCCAATCATTGTTTAGTAACATGCTATTCAACTTCCAAGTGTTTGAATTTTTTGGAATGTTTTTATTGTAGTTTATTTCTTATCTTATGCCATTTTTGTCTGAGAAAATGCTTGATATAATTTCAATCTTTTTAAATTTGGGGAGACTTTGCTTATCACCCAATATGTGGTCTATTTTTATGAATGTTCTGTGTGCACTTGAGAAGAATGTGTATTCTGTAGTTTTGGGGTGAAATATTCTGAAGATATCAATTAGGTCCATCTGATCTAGTGAGTTATATAGAATTGCTGTTTCTTTCCTGATTTTTTCTCCAGAGATGTCAGTGGTGTATTAAAATCCTCTACTATGATTGTATTGCTGTTGATCTCTCCCTTGATATCCTCCAGGAGTTTTTTTTTAAATGTATTTAGGGGCTCCTGTATTAGGTGCGTATATGTTTATCAGAGTTATATCTTCTTGATGAATTGCTCCTTTTAGTATTATGTAGTGGCCTTCCTTATCTCTTGTTATAGCCTTTACTTTGAGGTCTATTTTATCAGATATAAGTATCGCTACCCCAGCTTTTTTCTCATTTCTATTTTCCTGAAAAATGTTTTTCCATCCCTTCACTCTCAGCCTGTGTGAATCCTTTTCTCTGAAGTGGGTCTCTTGTAGACAACAAATGTATGGGTCCTGTTTTCTTAACCATTCAGTTACCCTATGTCTTTTGATTGGTGCATTTAACCCATTTACGTTTAATGATATTATTGACAAGTTCATGTTTGTTGTCATATTTTTCCTTAGTGGGTTTTTTTTTTGGCCTTTTACTTTCTTCTTTTTACAGCAGTCCCTTTAGCATTTTGTTGCATTATTGGTTTGCTAGTAATAAATTCTCTTAGCCCTTTCTTGTCTGTAAAGCTCCTGATTCCACCATCAATTTTAAATTATAGCCTTGCTGGGTATAGTATTCTAGGGTTCAGACCCTTGTTTTGCATCACTTTATATATTTCATTCCATTCCCTTATGGCCTGGTGTGTTTCTGTTGAGAAGTCAGTTGCTATTCTAATAGGAAATCCCTTATAGGTAACTTTCTGTCTCTCTCTGGCTGCCCTTAAGATTCTTGCTTTGTTGTTATTGTTAGCCAATTTAATTCTGATGTGTTTTGGTGTCAGTTTTTTTGGGGTTCAGCTTGTTTGGGACTCTTTTACTTATTGGACTTTCATATTTTTTCCTTGCCAATATCAGGAAAATTTTCTGTCATCATTTCTTCAAATAGGTTTTTTATTCCTTGCTTTTCTTCCACTCCTTCTGGTATCCCAATTAAGCTTATGTTGTATTGTTTTGTGTTGTCCCAAAACTCCCTTATGCTCTCTTCTTGTTTTTTAAGTTTTTTTTCCAGTTGTTGCTATGTTTGTGTGTTTTTTCCTACCTTGTTTTCTGATTCACTGATGCGGTCCTTAGCCTCTTCTAGTCTACTGTTTAGGCCTTCCATTGTGTTCCTTATTGCAGCTATGTCATTTTTCATCTCCTCTTGGTTTTGTTTCATGTTGGTGACATTCTTATTCAGCTCCTTATAGTTCTCACTGAGTTATGTGATATTGCCTTCAATCTGTTTAAACATCTTTAAAACCATTATCCTGAACTGTTTCTCTGAAAGGCTGCTCACTTCAGTTTCATCTAACTCCCTTTCTGGTGATTCCTCTTTTAGTTTCCTTTGGGGATTTCTTTTACGTTTCCCCAAGTTTTCTTGTAATGTTTTAACTGTATATCTGATAGTTTTACTATCCAAGTGCTGCTGAAAACCCGCTTTGGGTGGCGGCCTTGAGGGTGCACCACAAACCCCAGTGACCAGGGAGCTCCACAAACCAGAAAGAAGTGTATCTTGCAGACAGAGTGACCAGAACACACAAACACAGGGCTAGGGTGCCACACACTCGGCGACCCTGATGCACAAATGCAGGGATTAGGGTGTCAGCAAGCTGGCGGGAAAGCCCTCTGGAGAAATGCATGGAAACGTGCATTGACTCGGGAGTTCTGTGGGTGGGGATTAATCCCTGATGTGCAAACACAGGGAATGAGGTGAGCAGAAACTGGTGTGAAGGCATGCGGCACACTGTGTGCATGGTGGCTGGTGAGATAGCAAGCCAGGACCCCTATGTGGCCGCTGCTGCAGCTGTGCCTGATGTCACTGGGGAGGGGGATGTTGCACTCAATGCTTTGGAGGTGGGCGTCCCAGGGTTCTCGGGAATGCAGGGTCCATGGGTCTGAGGGACTCTGGCTGGCATGGCTGTTGGGTTGCATGGCAACCCCAATGCCTGTCTAGCCGAGGGTGTTGGTGAGTTCCCAAAGAAAGGCCCTGTTTCCCTTAAAGATGGTGTGGGCTCCATGCCCCGAGTTCCACAGTCCTGGGGGTGAAAGCCTAGATGGCAGTCGCCTCTCCCCTTCCAAGAGAGCTTGGACTGCCAGGCCCAACTGCTCCTGCAAGATTCAACTGTCCCTCACTCAATCACACACCCACCACACACATTCACACACTTACTTTTTGTCCCCTCACTCACTTCCTCTCCCTCACCTCCGTCCTGACAGCCGCCATAATCCATCCCTCCCTTAGTTATGTTTATTACTAGGTATCTTAATATTTTTGCTTCAAGGATAGTTGAACTTTTTTTTCAGTTTCTCTTTCTGTGATTTCCTTATTAATATAGAAAAATGCTATTGATTTTTGGGTGTTAATATTTTATCCTACTACATTGCCAAATTCATTTATTAAATCTACTACTTTTTTGATAGAGTCTTTAGGGTTTTCTATATATAATATTATGTCATATGTGAATAAGAACGGTTTTAATTTCTCCTTTCCAATTTGGATACCTTTTATTTCTTCTTGTTTTGTTGTTATAGCTAGCACTTCTAGTGCTATGTCTAACTGGAGTGGTGAAAGTGGACATTCCTGTCTTGTTCCTGTTGTTAGGAGAAATGGTTTTAGCATTTTCCTTTTGAATATGATGTTGGCTATAGGTTTGTCATATATGGGTTTTATTATGTTGAGGTATGATCCCTCTATTCCCATTTTTCTGAGTGTTTTTATCAAGAAAAGTGTTGGATTGTCAAATGCTTTTTCTGCATCAATTGATATGACTACGTGATTTTTATCTCTGAATTTGTTTATATGATGTAGCATGTTTATTGATTTGAGGATATTGTACCATCCTTGCATCCCTGAGATAAATCCCCCTTGGTCATGGTGTATGGTATTTCTGATGTAATGTTTGATCCAATTTGTTACAATTTTTTTATTGTGTTACATGTATACATATTTCCCCATTGCCCCCTCCCTCCCAGGCATACCCCAACCCCCCAGTGTCTATGTTCATTGGTTATGCTTATATGCATATATACAAGTCCTTTGATTGATCTCTTATCCACCCCACCTCTCCCTAATCTTCCTGCTATAATTTGACAGTCTATTTGATGCTTTACTGCCTCTGTATCTATCCTTTTGTTCATCAGTTTACAATGTTCCTTATTATCCACAAATGAGTGAGATCATGTGGTGCTTCTCCTTCATTGACTGGCTTATTTCACTAAGCACAAGGCTCTCCAGTTCCATCCAGGTTGCTGCAAATGGTAAGAATTCCTTCTTTTTAATGGCAGCATAGAATTCCATTGTGTAGATGTACAATAGTTTTCTGTTCTACTCATCTGCTGACGGGCACCTAGGCTGTTTCCAAATTGCAGCTATTGTAAATTGTGCTGCTATGAACATAGGGGTACATAAATCCTTTCTGATTGGTGTTTGTAATTTCTTAGGATAAATTCCTAAGAGTGGGTTTGCTGGGTCAAATGGGAGATACATTTTTAGTTTTTTGAGGAAACTCCATACTATTCTCCACAGTGGCTGCACAGTCTGCATTCCCACCAGCAGTGCAAAAGAGATCCTTTTTCTCCACATCCTGGCCAACACTTGTCATTAGTTGATTTGTTGATGATAGCCATTCTGACAGGTGTGAGATGGTGTCTAATTGTTGTTTTGATTTGCATCTCCCTGATGATTATTAGTGACTTTGAGCAGGTTTTCATGTTTCTTGGCCTTCCTTTGGTCTATGTAAAAAAGTGTCTATTTAGATCAGTTGCCCATTTTTTTGATTGGGTTGTTTATCTTCTTTGTGTGAAGTCGTATGAGTTCTCTGTAAATGTTAAAATTTAAACCCTTATTGTTGATATCATTGGAAAATTGTTCTCTCATGCAGTGGGCTTTCTTGTTGTTTTATTGATGGTTTCCTTTGCTGTGCAAAAGCTTTGAATTTTTATATAGTCCCATTTGTTCCTTTTCTCTTTAGTTTCCATTGCCCTAGGAGGAGTATCAGTGAAGAAGTTCCTTTGGCATATATCTGAGATTTTGCTGCCTGTGTATTACTCTAGTATTTTTATGGTTTCCCATATTATGGTTAAGTCCTTTATCCATTTTGAGTTTATTTTTGTGTATGGTGTAAGTTGATGCTCTAGTTTAACTTCTTTGCATGTATCTGTCCAATTTTCTCAACAACATTTGTTGAAGAGACTACTTTGATTCCATTGTATGTTCATGCCCCTTTTGTTAAATATTAATTGGTCATAGTGGTTTGAGTTGAGTTCTGGGTTCTCTATTGTATTCCATTTATCTATATGTCTTTTCTTGTGCACGTGCCAGGCTGTTTTAAGAATAGTGGCTTTGTAATACAGCTTGAAAACTGGTATTGAGATTCCACCTACTTTGTTTTTCTTTCTCAGGATTACTGCAGCTATTCAGGGTCTTTTTTTATTCCAAATGAATTTGTGGAAAGTTCGTTATAGGTCTGTGAAATATTGGTATTTTAATAGAAAGTTAATTGAATTTATAGATTGCTTTGGGTAGGATGGACATTTACATGATGTTGATTCTACCAATCTATGAACATGGTATGTTATTCCATCTGTTTTTGTCTTTCTCTATCTCTCTTTTTTTTTTTTCAGTGTCCTGTAGTTTTCCACGTATAGGTATTTTACTTACTTCAGTTTATTCCTAGGTATCTTAATTTTTTGGTGCGATGGTAAGTGGGATTGCTTTTTTGTCTCTCTTTCTGTAAGTTCATTATTGGTGTATAGAAATGCCATAGATTTCTTGGCATTAATTTATATCCTGTTACATTGATGAATTCATTTATTAAGTCTAATAAGTTTTTTGATGAAGTCTTAAGTATTTACTATGTACAGTATCATGTCATCTGCAAATAAGGACAGTTTTCATCCTTCTTTTCCAGTTTGGATGCCTTTTATTTCTTCTTCTTGTCTGATCACAATGGCTAGCACTTCCAGCAGTATGTTGAATAAGTGTGGTGATAGTGGGCATCGTTGTCTTGTTCCTGTTCTTAGGGAAATGGTTTTAATGTTTTCCTATTAAGAATGATATTGGCTGTGGGCTTGTCATATATGGCTTTTATTATGTTGAGGTATTTATCCTTCTTTTTCCACCTTGCTGAGAATTTTAATCAAGAAAAGGTGCTGGGTTTTGTAAAATGCTTTTTCTACATCAATTGATATGACTATGTGATTTTTATTACTCAATTTGTTTAAGTGATGTATCACATTTATTGATTTGTGAATATTGTACCATCCTTGCATCTCTGGGATAAATCCTACTTGGTCATGGTATATGATCTTTCTGTTCCTCTGCTGGATTCAATTTGCTATAATTTTGTTGAGGATTTTGGCATCTATGTTCCTGAGGGATATTGTCCTGTAATTCTCTCTCATTGTGTTACCTTTATCTGATTTTGGTATTAGGGTGATGCTGGCTTCATAGAAGGAGCTTGGAAATGTTCCTTCCTCTTGAATTTTCTGAAATAGTTTGAGGAGGATAGATTTTATTTCTTCCTTGAATGTTGGGTAAAACTCCCCTGTAAAGCTCTCTGGCCCCAGGCTTTTGATTATTGGAAGTTTTTTGATGACTGCTTCAATTTCTGCCATAGTTATCAGTGTATTGAGATATTTAGAATCTTTCTGAGTATGTTTTGGAAAGTTGTGCTTTTCTCGGACTGTGTCCATTTCCTCTAGGTTGTATAATTTGTATGAAGAAAGTTGTTCATAATATTTTTTAATAATCCTTTGTATTTCTGTGGGGTCTGTTGTTCTTTCACCTCTATCATTTCTGATATTGTTTATCTGGTTCCTCTCCCTTTGGTTCTTGATATGCTTGGCTCAGGTTCATCAACCTTGTTTATCCTTTCAGAGAACCAGCTCTTGGTTTTGTTGATCTTTTTATTGTTTGTTTGTTTGTTTTGTATCTATGTCATTCATTTCTGCTCTGATTTTTATTATTTCCTTCCTTCTGTTCACTGTGAGCTTTTTTGTTTCTCTATTTCTAATTCTTTCATTTGTTGAATTAGATAATTCATTACCATTTTTTTTTAAGTAGGTTGTAGAGTTATAAACTTCCCTCTCAGGACTGCTTTTATTTTGTCCCATAGCATTTGCATTTCGTGTTTTTATTGTTGTTAGTCTCAAGGATGTTTTTAATTTCTTCTTTGATCTCATTAATAATCCAAAAATTGCTTAATATCATGCTATTAAGCTTGCAAGTGTTTGAATTTTTGGTATGTTTTTAATTTATTTTTATTTTATTTTTTAAAATTAAATCTTTATTATTCAGATTATTACATTTGTTTCACTTTTTTCTGCTCCATAGCACCCCTCCACCCAGCTACCACCCTTCCCTCTGCCCTTATCTCCCTCCCATTGATCTCATCCATAGGTGTATGATTTTTGTCCAGTCTCTCCCTGTACACCCCTCACCCCTTTCCCCCTGAGAATTATCAGTCCACTCCATTTCTGTGCTCCTGATTCTATTATATTCACCAGTTTATTCTGTTGATCAAATTTTTAATTCACTTAATTTTTAGATTCATTTGTTGATAGATAGGTATTTGTTGTTCATAATTTTTTGGCTTTTACCTTTTTCTTCTTCCTCTTCTTAAAGAGCACCTTTCAGCATTTCATATAATACTGGTTTGGAGTTGATGAACTCCTTTAGCTTTTTCTTATCTGTGAAGCTCTTTATCTGCCCTTCAATTCTGAATGTTAGCTTTGCTGGATAGATTATTCTTGCTTGTAGGTTCTCACTATTTAGCACGTTGAATATTTCTTGCCACTCCCGTCTGGCCTGCATCGTTTCTGTTGAGAAATCAGCTGACAGTCGTATGGGTGCTCCCTTGTAGGTAATTAGCTGTTTTTCTCTTGCTGCTTTTAATATTCTGTCTTTCTCTTTTGCTCTTGGTATTTTAATTATGATGTGTCTTGGTGTGGTCCTCTTTGGATTCCTTTTATATGGGGTTCTGTGTGTTTCCTGGACTTGTAAGTCTATTTCTTTTACCAGATGTGGGAAGTTTTCAGTCATTATTTCTTCAAATAGGTTTTCAGTATCTTGCTCTCTCTCTTCTTCTGGCACCCCCACAATTCTGTTGTTGGTATGCTTAAAGCTGTCCCAGAGGCTCCTTACATTATCTTCACATTTTTGGATTCTTTTCTCTTCTTGCTTTTCCAGTTGAGTGTTTTCTGCTTCTTTATATTTCAAATTTTTGACTTGATTCTTGCCTTCTTCTAGTCTGTTGTTAGGACTCTGTATAAAATTTTTTTATTTCAGTCAGTGTCTCTAGTTGGTCCTTTTTCATCTTCTCTTGGGACTCACTAAATTTATCCATCTTTTCTAGCATATTCTTGAAAAACCTTATAAGCGTGGTTTTGAACTCTATATCCAGTCGTTTTGTCCCCTCCATTTCTTTTCTTTGTGATCCCTTCCCTTGTCTTGGCATTTTCACTATGCCGAGGAAACTTCTGTGTTGAATTCAGTCTTATGATAACAGACTGGTAAACCGAAGTAGCCTCAGTTGCGCTTGGGATTGGTGGAGTCTCAGGGCTTAAGGGACCGCCTTGCCTTCTAGTCGCCCCCCACCCCCTCCACGGCCCCTAAGTCTCACGTGACTGGGTAATTGCTGGAGTGGTCCTTGTGCGCGCGCCCACAGTGCCTCTAGACCACTGCCTTTCCAGCTCCCCTGTGCACCAGGACCACATGAGTCTAGGTTTCCAGGGTTTCGCCCAAAACAGGGGCTTAGTGGAGTCAGAAGTGGCACAGTTGAGAGGGTCTGTCTCCTGCCCACTCACGAAAGCCAGCGGCAAAATCAGCAATCTGTCCTCTGCGCAGAGCTGTGCGTGCCATTGGACTCTGATCTTTTGCGGCTCCCCTAAATTTCCGTGCACCTCTCCCTTTTCACAGTCCAAACTCACCCCGTATGAGTTTCGGCTGGATCTGTGGTTTAGTGTCATAAGATAAGGGGTTCAATGCCGTTGGGAGTCTCCATTTCCCTCCCGCCAAAGAAAGCCAGCCAGGTACTACGGCACCCGCTCTCTCAGCGTGCGCTTCTCCATACCTCAGCTTTTTGCAGCTCCTCTGGGTTTCTGTGAGCCCCTCTCTTTCATTTTAGCTGTAGAACTTACACTCAGGCAGCTTTCCCATGGTTCTGGGTGATGTCCGTTTTGTCTTTTAGTTGTAGTTTTGAAATTGTTGTTCGAGGCAGCAGTGTAGGTGTTTACCCATGCCGTCATCTTGGATTTTCCCGTATGTTTTTATTTTTGTTTATTTGTGATATTATGCCACTGTGGTCTGAGAAAATGCTTGATATGATTTCAATCTTCTTGAATTTTTTGGAGATTTTGCTTGTGACCCAGTATATGGTCTATTTTTGAAACTGCCCCATGTGCATTTGAGAAGAATGTATATTTTGTGGCTTTGGGAGAAAATGCTCTGAAGATGTCACTTAGGTCCATCTGATCTAGTGAGTTATTTAGAATTGCTGTTTCTTTGCTGATATATTGTCTAAAGGATTTATCCAGTGATGTCATTGGTGTATTAAAGTCCCCTACTATGATTGTATTGTTGTTGATCTCTCCCTTGATATCTTCCAGGTTTTTTTTTTTTAAATGTATTTGGGTGATCCTGAATTGGGTGCATATATGTTTATCAGAGTTATATCTTCTTGTTGAATTGCTCCTTTTAGTATTATGAACTAGCCTTCCTTATCTCTTGTTATGGCCTTTACTTTGAAGTCTGTTTTATCAGATATAATTATCGCCACCCCAGCTTTTTTCTCATTTCCATTTGTTTGAAAAATGTCTTTTCATATCTTCCCTCTCAGTCTGTCTATCCTGTGTTCTGAGGTGTGTCTCTTGTTGACAGAAAATATATGAGTCATATTTTCTTATCCATTCAGCTACCATATGTCCTTTGATTGGTGCATTTAATCCATTTTTTAATGTTATTATTGACAAGTCCATGTTTGTTGTCTTACTTTTCCTTAGTGTTTTTGTTTCTCCTTGCTTTTCTCTTTCTTCTTTTCACAGCATTTCCTTTAGCATTTCTTGCACTGTTGGCTTGGTAGTGATAAACTCTCTTAGTACTTTTTTTTTTTTAATCTTTGAAGCTCCTGATTTCACCTTCAATTTTGAAAGATAGACTTGCTGGGTGTAGTATTTTGGGGTTCAGTCCCTTGCTTTGTATCACTTAGTGTATTTCATTCCATTCCCTTCTGGTCTGGTGTGTTTCTGTTGAGAAATTAGTTGATATTCTATTATGAGAACCCTTGTATGTAACATTCTGTCTCTCTCTGGCAGCCTTTGAGATTCTTACTTTGTCATTAGTGTTTGCCAATTTAATTATGATGTGTCTTAGTGTTGGTCTTTTGAGATTCAGCTTGTTTGGGACTCTTGGTACTTCTTGGTCTTGCATTTTTTTTTCTTGCTAACAACAGGGAAGTTTTCTGTCATTATTTCTTCAGACAGGTTTTCTATACCTTGCCTCTCTTCCTCTCCTTCTGATATATCTATTATGCAAATGTTGCTTCATTCTGTGTTGTTCCAAAGCTTCCTTAGGCTCTCCTCTTGCTTTTTAAGTCTTTTTTTCCAGTTGCTGCTGTATTTGTGTGTGTTTTTTTTTCCTACCTTGTCTTCTAATTCGCTGATGTGGTCCTCAGTCTTTACTAGTCTACTGTTTAAGCCTTCCATTGTGTTCTTTATTGCAGCTATGTCATTCTTCATCTCCTCTTGGTTTCTTTTCATGTTGGTGACATTCTCATTCAGCTCCTTATAGTTCTCATTGAGTTGTGTGTATTTGTCATCCAACCGTTTAAACATCCTTAAAAACATTACTCTGTATTCTTTCTCTGATAAGCTGCTAGCCTCAATTTCATTTAACTCCCTTTCTAGTGATCCCTTTTTCTTTCCTCTGGGGATTGCCTTTTTGTATTCACATGTTTTCCTGTAATGTTTTAATTGTAGATCCAATTGCTTTTCTACCCAGTTTCTTTTGGAGATGGTGCTACTGGTGTATTCTCTCAGTTCTCCTGTGCTTGTTAATCTATTGTAGCTCCTTATTGGAGCTATTTGGGTTCTCTTGATGTAGGCCTCTGAGATTGATAAGCACAACTGTGGTGTCTAGAAGTCAGCATCCGTGGAGAGCAGTGGCCCTACTTTTTCTGTTTTGCACCTTTAATTGAGATCTCACGTGCCCTGTGGGGACTCACAGTAGCACCAAGGAACTGTCTGTTAGGCTGATGTGGCTCAGGGGGCCTATACTCTGGAAAAGGCGTGACTGTGGTGCCCAGAGTTCTGTAGTTGTGGGGTGGGCAAACTCAGCTTTTGCTGCTGCATCTGTGGTGGATAGGCACTTACTGCCAGTGCGGTTCAGAGGAGCACCCATAGTAAGTTTGCCAGAGGCACATGAAGCACTCTAAAGGGCCCAGGCTATGTAGCCATGTAATTGAGGTGTATCCAGAATGAGTAAATTTAAAATTTCTACTACTGGGGGCAAGTGCACCCATATTTGTTCAAGGTCGCACCCAGGGACATCTTATAGTGGTTCCCAAGAGTGTCCTGTGGGTAGATGCGCTCAGGGTGCCTGCCTGTTGGAACTTTGCATCTGTGAAGGTGCATTTGCAGGGATCAACACTCTGAAGCACTCTGAGGGGTTCTGGCACTGAGGTTGAGCCACTGGGGTTAATAAGAGCAGTTATTCAGGAAGAGGGAATTCAGAATTTCTACTGTGGGGCTTGGTGCCCTTGTCTGTGCAGAATCACACCTAGTAGAGTCTAACAGGTGCACACTGTGGATAGATAGGCTCAGGCATCCTGTTCCTTTGTGGAGGAGCCTTTGCCAGCACAGTGCTCTGATGTGCTCTGAGGGGTCCTGGCATTGAGTTTGAGCCCATGGGGTAAATGTGGGCTGTTATTCAGGAAGAGGGAATTTAGAATTTATACTGCAGGGCCATGCACCCTTGTCTGTAAAAAAATCACACCTGCAGGGGCTCTCAGTTACTCCCTCGCTGCCTGTGCACTGGAAAAGCGCTAATGTGGTCCGGAGTTCTACCACTGGGGAGGGGGATGTTGCACTTACTGCTGCCAAGCAGTGCATCTTTAGAGGTGGAGGTCCCAGGTTCCACGAGTCTGCAGCTGGGGCAGCAGGATTTTGGCTGGAGTGGCTTCTGGGTTATGGGGTAGTTCCAGGGCTTGTCTGGGTGGTGGTGCTGATGTGTTCCTAAAAGAAGGTCATTTTCTCCTTCATGATGGTATGGAATCCATGCCTGAGTCCGTAGTCTAGGGAGTGCCTGTGGTGGTAGTCTCTCCTTGTCCAAGAGAGCCTGGACCGCTAGCTCTGGCTGCTCCTGTGATATTTAACTGTCACACACACACACACACACACACACACACACACACACCACACATCCACACACTCTCCTTTCATCCCCTCACTCACTTCCTCTCCCTCACCTCCATCCTGCCAGCTGCCATATTCTTCTAAGATTTTTATAGTTTCCTGTCTTATATTTAAGTCCTTTATCCATTTTGAGTTTATCTTTTCTGTATGGTGTAATTTGGTGGTCTAGCTTAATTTTTTGCATGCATCTGTCCAATTTTTCCAATATCATTGATTGAAGAGAATGCCTGGACTCCATTGTATGCTCTTGCCTCCTTTGATAAATATTGAGCATAATGGCTTGGATCAATTTCTGGGTTCTAATTTCTGTTCCGTTGTTCTATATGTCTGTTCTTATGCCAGTACAAGGCACTTTTGAGAACAGTGGTTTTGTAATACAGTTTGTTATCTGGTATTATGATTTGTCCAACTTTGTTCTTCTTTCTCAAGATTGCTGCAGTTTTCTAGGGTCTTTTTTTTTTATTAATTATTCTATATGAATTTTTGGAGAATTTTTCTAGGTCTTTGAAATATGCCATTGGTATTTTAATGGAGATTGGATTGAATCTATACATTGTTTTGAATAGTATAAACATATTAATGATGTTGATTTTACCAATCTTTGAACATGGTATATTTTTCCATTTGTTTATATCTTCCTCTATCTCTTTTTTCAATGTCTTGTAGTTTCTAAGTACACATCCTTTACCTCCTTAGTTAAATTCATTCATAGGAATCTTAATTTTTTTTGTTGAAATGGTAATTATTTTTATTTTCTCTTTCTGTAAGTTCATTGTCTATATATATAAAACACTAATATATTAGTAGACAGATCAGCGGAACAATGGATCATCCAAACAACTGAACAATTGGTTGCTATGACATGTGCTGACCACCAGGGGACATGCTTGGAAAGTCGTGGGTGTCAGAAGCAGGTGGCAGAATGTGTAACATAATGGGCATGGGATGATGGAGTAGGTGAGTAGGGGCATTAGACCAAGGCGGGGTGATGGTCATTGTCATCAGGGCAATCCTCTGGTGGTTACTGAAAACTCTTTGCTCCCATGTTCTGTGGTCCCTTAGGACGCTTGCCCCTACTGCTGGCACTGACTGCTAGCACCAGGGCCACCACTCATTCCTATTGCCAGCACCTGGCACCAGCCCTGATCACTTGGCACTGTCAGCAGGTGTGAGCAGCAGCTACCAGGCTCGATGGCCCTCAGGGCTTCTCCCCCTCCCCCTGTTCCTGAGGGGTGATCATGGCAGCCACCACTCACTCCTGCTGATGACATTGACCTTGCTCACACTCGCTGCTGGTGCCAGCCCCAATGGCTCTGCGCCATCAACAGGTGCAAGAAGAACCAGTACAGTCAATGTATGGGAGCGGTGGTGGCAGGAGTGGGGTTCCAGGCAGATAAGGGACCAGGGACCACAAACAGGGGCTGAGTAAGGGCACAGTGGATGGGACAAGACCTACTCCTGTGCCCACCACAGCATCTTGGCCCACAGTTCCTTTAAAGATGCATGAATTCATGCACTGGGTCCCTAGGTGGTGTATAAAAAAATCCCTAGATTTCTGGGTGTTAATTTTGTATCCTGCTACATTGCTAAATTCATCTATTAAATCTAGTAGTTTGTTTATGGAGTCTTCAGGGTTTTCTATGGTAATTTGTTTCATTTGTAAATAGGCTGACTTTTGAATGAGACTACCTTCTGTTTGTTGACCAATATAAAATGTCCAAATTATTTTACTTCAACTTGATAATACTGCAATTTAAGTTGGTTTTATGTTCTCCAGCAGCTAAAAACATTAAGAAAGCCAAAATTTTCTTTACAGACATGTAAAGTCTTACCAGTTATCAATGAATCATCCACATATTGAAACAGCATGATAGAAAAATTCTTCAAGTTAATTTATATGTATCTAGGGAATACAATAGGTAAATCCTCCATAGGTAAGCACAAAGAGGAACACAACGAGGAACCTTATTTCAGTAACTAAAGAGGAGGATTAAATCTGAAAAATATATTACAGAAAAATATTTAGGAGATGTGCATGCAGAGTTTAAGAGATTAGCATAAGAGTTATAGAAATGACTAAATTTTTATTTATCTCAGATCTTGTAAAAATCTGTAAGTCAAAATTTTATGTCAAATTATTCTTTCATATATAAAATACAAATATATCCTTTTTAAATTTTTTTTCTTCTTAGTTCTCAAATTACCGCTTCTAGTTCTTGCATTTGAGCTAGCAAAGAGGATACTGTGACTATGGCCATGCGTGTTTTATAACTTTCATTAAAGTTACTATAATTTGTTACTATTCTTTAAGGTGATTTTTCAGCATCAGGTCAAATGTTACTCTTTCCTTTTGATTCTGAAGACCATATTTACCAATTCAGGTGTTTTTCCCTTATAAGACTCCATCCAGCACACAAAATATGGTAACCCTTAGTTCATACACCAGTACCAAATCCTTAGAGGGCAAAGAACAGGTAGAAACTTCTCCAGACATACCCACAACTTAGATATTTTTATGGGTTGAGGAAAAATGAGGAAGATTATTAGAAAACATATTATATGTGCCTCCAGTATCCACAAGAACAATCAGGAATAGCAAGGGAAAATAAACATATACATAGTGTAAATTTATCTAATTCTCAGCTATATGTTTCCACCACTATGCTTTGAGTTAGTTTCCAACCCTTTGGTCTTTCTTGATCTCTTTGGCATTATTTTTTCAATGTCCTATATGCTTTTAATAGTGACATATTTACTTTACACTATGGGACTCTATTATGTATTGATGGATCTAAATAATTATAACTAAGAAGATAACACTGAAATCTTGTTTCCTTTTGTCTTCTTTCTCTATGTTTTCCTAAAACTGAGTTGCTGTTGCCAATACCTATGGAACTGTCCTTGCCATCCACTACTTTTCCCTTTACTAGTTCCAAGCAAAAAGGCTGCTACAAAAGTTGAGATGATCAAAGTTTTTTTTGTTGTTTTGTTTTGTTTTTTTTCTAATTTGCATTTAGATCTATCCTTGTAAATTTAGGTAATATTTTAAGTAAACTGCTGGTTAAAATCAGTGAGGATTCATCTAGCTTCTGAGTGAAGCATTGTAGTTTCTTCCAGCTCACCTTCTACAGAAAAACTTCCAGGATTACCAATATAAATTCCTGTGTTTTGCCCAAACAGGTTTGGCTCAGTGGATAGAGCCTTTGGTCTGTGGACTGAAAGGTCCCAGGTTCAATTCCGGTCAAGGGCATGTACCTTGGTTGCGGGAACATCCCCAGTAGGAGGCATGCAGCAGGCAGCTGATTGATGTCTCTCTCTCTCATCGATGTTTCTAACTCTCTATCCCTCTCCGTTCCTCTCTGTAAAAAATAAATAAAATATATTTTAAAATAATTCCTGCATTGTGAAAGCACAGAGAGTAATTCGAGTTGTTGGAGGAAGCAAACAGTAGACTTCCTGAGGCCATGTTACTCCCTGGGGAGTTATTATTTGGTCCCTATTATGAATTGTGTCCCCCTTCAAAGATAAATCCTAAACTCCAGTACCCATGAATATGACCTTATTTGGAATGAAGATCTTTGTAGATGTCATCAAGCCAAGGGTAGGCTCTAATTCAATATGACTGATGTCCTTTTAAAAAGAGGAAAACACCATGTGATGACAGAGACACTCAGGGAGAATGAATGTCATGTGAGTGAAAGATTAATATGGAAGGTTAGCATGATAGTATTCAGGCAGGCTAAATAGCCATCTCAAACAAATAGATAACTATTAACAAATAGAAAGGACCAGAATGTTAAGACTATAGTGCAATACAATCCTTAATAGTCATATTAAGGACAATACAATCCTCAAACAGTGGATATAAAATTGAATTTATTTAAGAAAGGGGATGGAAGGTGGGATATCCCAAGGGAAAGACTGCACAGAAATGAGCCATTGGGTTGATGATGGCAGCACCCAGAGGCTGGAGTTTCATCCTTATATGCAGTCATTGGCAGGAAACTTTTGTTGTCAGTGGGTCTGAGGCTGTCAGTGGATTTGGAATGTGCATGGAATGCAGGTGTGTGATCAGGTGTCTTTGGATAAGTTTCAACTCCTTACATGGTCTGACTCCTGGTGTCCAGCAAGCTTTTCCTGTGGTGGAAAGCTTACAAATGACTGTTAAGGATTGTATTGACCTATAGTCTTAACATTCCCGTCCTTTCTATTTGTTAATAGTTATACTTAAGTGGGGCAAGGGTCTCTATATTCTGTCAGTCACCCTAAGGGACAAGATCCCCTGGTGCTGTTGGCAAGGTTATAAAAATAAACAGTTAGCCCATATATCGGAAACCAAACAACCTGCAGCTCATAAGGGAAGGCAAAATTATGAGAACAATTCATATTGTAATTATTAGATACTGAAAGATAATAACTAGAACACTTGACAAAAGTCAGGCATTCATCACAGGGAGCTACTTCAGCAACCTTTACAGAAAACATCCCTGTATCCTTTTCCTGAACAATAGGGACCAGTGCATAAAGGTCCCCATATGTGACTTTCTTCCCAAAATAAATAGAATGAGTATAATTCTGTATATTAGCAATAGGTGTCCCAACTCTGACTAGGCAAGATGTAAAGGTTTGTTCTACATAGATTCCTCATTGAGGTGTTCCTTTGGTTTAGTAACCCATTGTTCCCCTTCTGGTGCCCTCTTCACTATGCTTTGAGGGATCCAGGGCTTTACCTCTGCCAGCTTCAGAACAGGTGAAATGGTGAGAAGCATGTCCCAGGATCCCATCCATGTTGATCATCTGATCTGGTTTTCCACGTTTTGAATAGAACTCTGACTCCTAAGAAAGGATGTAGCATATCTGTGGCAGAAAAACCCCCAGCAGATGTCAAATCATTAATTACAGTCAGTGTTTGGTTAAGATGCTGCATATAATTATACCCAAGGTTGAGGAAACTTGCTGAGTGACTTAGGAGGTAAAAGCTAATCTCGAGGCAGCCAAAGCATCACTTGTCTAGCTTACTGCTTTTGGGGGCTGCCTGACAAATGATATGATAGGGGAGGATATGTTACTCTGATGGCGAGGTTCTTTTTTTTCCCCTTTGCTAGGCATCCAGAACTTTCTCCCCTGGTGAGTTTCTGTACTCGAACCATTGTCTTTGCTCTGGACTTGTGCCTAACATATCCCCGCCCAGGATTTTTGGCATTGAATTATTTCAGAGAAAAGGAGGCAAAATATCATTTCTGTAATTTTTTCCTGCTGAAAGGGGGCAGCATTTTCCTTCAGAGCCCGAAAACCTTGCTCTCTGTCAAGGCATAATGAAACCTAGACACCGAAGGGAATTGTGTTGGTGTCTAGGGGTGATATTTCCTGAGTACAAATAGGACTTGTAACCTGGTGGACACAAACTGTGTTATACATTTTAGTATTATTGGGGCAAAAGCTACAATGACAAGAATTAGAACAAATGGTACGGTGGAAGGAAAAAAAAACAACCCATTAGTTTGGAGGGTTATCCTGTTTAATAAAAGAATAATATGCACATTGACCGTACCTCTGCTACACTCACCAGCCACACCCACCAGCCACACCCACAAGCTAATCAGAGAGAGTATGCAAATTAACCCAACCAAGATGGCTACGGCCACAGAGAGAGCAGGAGGGAGGCTGCCAATGGAGGAAGCCAAGCTTTCCACACACCTTGGCTGGCCCAGGCCTCCGCTGAAGGCAACAAAGTGTCAATGGCTGTACAAGCAGAAGGCTTGGCTCCCCTCCAGGGAATAAAGTTTCAATTGAAGAAGATAAATAAGTCCCAGATACCAGGGCCTTGACTTGGGTCACTGGGGGGCGTGGCTGGCCTGCAACCCACCACAGGCCCCTTGCCCAGGCCACCCCATGACCTAAGGGAACACCCACCCTGATGCAGGACACCTGTCTGGGCAAACCAGCTGGCCCTCGAGTATGCACCAGGACTCTATCCTATCAAATAAAAGAATAATATGCAGATTAACTATCACTCCAACACACAAGATGACTGCCCCCATATGTTCAAATATCCTGACCCCATGTGGACATAAGATGGCCATCACAAGATGAACAGCAGGGAAGAGCAGTTGGCAGGGACCAGGCCTGCAAGGGAAGGCAGTTATGGGTGACTAGGCATGCAGGGGAGGGCAGTTACAGATGACCAGGCCCACAGGGGAGGGCACTTAGGGGCAAATAGGCTGGCAGGGGAGCAGTTAGACATCAATCAGGCTGGCAGGGGGAATGGTTGGGGGAGATTAGGCTGGCAGGTAGAAGCAGTTAGGGGCAATCAGGAAGGCAGGCAGGTGAGCAGTTAGGAGCCAGCAGTCCTGTATTGTGAGAGGGATGTCCAACTGCCCGTTAAATGGGCAGTCATACATCCCTCAAGGGGTCCCAGATTGGAAAGAGGGCAGGCTGGGCTGAACAAATTTAATTCACCGGGCCTCTAGTAGTTAAATATTTAAGAAAACTAGAAAAATTAAAGGTCTAGTTTAGTTTAACTCATGGGTGAAAAAGAAAACTTTGAAGACAGTTAACTGGAATTTAATATCCAAAATTGTGTATTATACTCTATTGAAAAACAAATTTCTCCCTAAAATCATTTTCATTTTTGTTAAAGAGCCAAATTAAGACTGGTTTATTTACTGTATTAAAGAGACAAATTGCCGAAACTGGTTTGGCTCAGTGGATAGAGCGTCGGTCTACGGACTGAAAGGTCCCAGGTTCGATTCCAGTCAAGGGCATATACCTTGGTTGTGGGCACATCCCCAGTAGGGGGCGTGCAAGAGGCAGCTGATCTATGTCTCTCTCTCATTGATGTTTCTAACTCTCTATCCCTCTCTCTTCCTCTCTGTAAAAAAATCAATAAAATATATTTTTTAAAAAGAGACAAATTAAGATAAATTTATTTACTGTACTAACTTTAGTTTCAATTTGCCCTGATTGTTTGCATGAACACAATAAGAATAGAAATTGATTATATAGGTTTTTAAAAACCTGCTTTGTTGGAATCTCATGATTGAACTTTTTTATGTGATGTATCACATTATTATTTGCAGGTATTACATGTGTACATATCTTCCCATTGCCCCCCATTCCACCCCACTCCCATACATGCCCCAAACCCACAGTGTCTTGCATCCTTTGGTTATGCTTATATGCATGAATAGAAGTCCTTTGGTTGATCTCTTATCTACCCCACCTCTCCTTAACCTACCCACTGTAATTTTATAGTTTGTTTGATGCTTTTCTGCCTCTGTATCTACATTTTTGTTCATCAGTTTATAATATTCTTTATTATCCATAAATGTGTGAGATCAAGTGGTATTTTTATTTCATTAACTGGCTTATTTCACTTAGCATAATGCTCTTCAGTTCCATCCAGGTTGCTGCAAATGGTAAGAATTCCTTCTTTTTTATGGCAGCATAGTGTTCCATTGTGTAGATGTACCATAGTTTTCTAATCCTCTCATCTGCTGATGGGCATTTGGGCTCTGTCCAAATCTTAGCTATGGTGAATTGTGCTGCTGTGAACATAGGGGTGCATACATCCTTTCTGACTGGTGTTTCTAGTTTCTTCGGATATATTCCTAGAAGTAGGATTACTGTGTCAAAAGGGAGTTCCATTATTAGTTTTTTGATGAAACTCCATACTGTTCTCGGCTGAGTCTGCACCAGTCTTCATTCCCATCAGCAGTGCTCGAGGGTTCCTTCTTCTCCACATCCTCGTCAGCACTTGCTGTTTGCTGATTTGTTGATGATAGCCATTCTGACAGGTGTGAGATGGTACGGCATTGTCATTTTGATTTGCATCTCTCAGATAATTAGTAACTTTAAGCATGTTTTCATATGACTCTTGGCCTTCATTATGTCTTCTTTCAAAAAGTTTCTATTTAATCCATTGCCCATTTATTTTATTGGATCAATTATCTTCTTTTTATTAAGTTGTATGAGTTCCTTGTAAATGTTGAAGATTAAACCTTTATCAGTGATAACATTTTCAAATGTGTTCTCCCATAAACTGGGCTTTCTTATTATTTTGTTTATGGTTTCTTTTGCTGTGCAAAAGCTTTTTATTTTGATGTAGTATCACTTGTTTATTTTCTCTTTAGTTTCCATTGCCCAAGGAGTGGTATCCGTTTAAAAATTGCATTGGTATATGTCTGAGATTTCTCTGCCTGTGGATTCTTCTGGAATTTTTATGGTTTCCTGTGTTATGTTTAAGTCCTTTATCAATTTTGAGTTTATTTTTTTGTAAGTTGGTGGTCTACTACATTTTTTTCATGTATCTGTCCAATTTTCCCTACAACATTTATTGAAGAGACTGTCTTGACTCAATTGTATTTTCATGCCTCCTTTGTCAAATATTAATAGAATATAGTAGTTTGGGTCGATTTTTGGGTTCTCTATTCTATTCCATTGGTTTATATGTCTCTTCTCATGTCAGTACTAGACTTTTTAAGAATAGTGGCTATGTAATACAATTTGAAATCTGGTATTGAGATTCCACCTAATTTGTTCTTTCTCATGATTGCTGTGGCTATTGGGGATCTTTTTTTCTTTATTCCAGATGACTTTTTGGAGAGTTCTTTCTGGGTCTGTGAAATATGCTGTTGGTATATTAATGGGGAATGCATTGAATCTATACATTGTTTTGGGTAGTATGGACATTTTGATGATGTTGATTCTACCAATCCATGAACATGGTATGTTCTTCCATCTGTTTATGTCTTCCTTTATCTCTTTTTTCAGTGTCATGTAGTTTTCCTCATATACATCTTTTACCTTTTTAGTTAAGTTTATTCCTATGTATCCTAATATTTTTGGTGCAATGGTAAATGGGATTGCTTTATTAGTCTCTATTTCTATAAGTTCACTATTGGTGTATAGAAATGCCAAAATTTCCTGTTGTTACTTTTGTATCATGCTACAGTATTGAATTCATTTATTAAGTCTAATAGTTTTCTGACGGAGCCTTTAGGGTTTTTTATTCACAATATCCTGTCATCTGCGAAGAAGTACAATTTTACTTCTTCTTTTCCAATTTGATGCCTATTATTTCTTCTGCTTGTCTAATTGCAATGGATAATACTTCCAGTATTATGTCAAACAGGAGTGGTGAGAGTGGGCATCCTGTCTTGTTCCTGTTTTTAGGGGAAATGTTTTTGGTATTTGCCCATTGAGTGTGATGTTGGCTGTGGGTTTGTCATATATGGGTTTTATTATATAAAGGTATGATCCTTCTATTCCTGCCTTGCTAAGAGTTTTTTTTTTTATCAAGAAAGTGTGTTGGATTTTGTCAAATGCTTTTCCGCATCAATTGATAAGACTATGTGATTTTTTTCTCTTAATTTGTTTATGTGATGTATCATATTTATTGATTTGCTGATATTGTACCATCCTTGCATCACTGGGATAAATCCTACTTAGTCATGTGTATAATCTTTCTGATGTACTGCTGGATCTTATTTGCTTGAATTTTGTTGAGGATTTTGGCATCTATGTTCATGAGGGATATTGGCCAGTAAATCTCTTTCATTGTGTTGTCTTTATCTGGTTTTGGTATTAAGGTAATGCTGGCTTCATAGAACAAGCTTGGAAGTGTTCCTTCCTCTTGAATTTTTTGAATCATCTGAGGAGGATAGGTTTTATTTCTTCCTTGAATGTTTGGTAAAACTCCCCTGTGAAGCTGTGTGGCTCTGGCTTTTGTTTGCTGGAAGCTTTTTAATGACTGCTTCAATTTCTTCCATAGTTATTAGCCTATTGAGATGTTTAGATTCTTCCTGATTGAGTTTTGGAATGTTGTATTTTTCTAGGAATATGTCCATTTCCTGCAGGTTGTCCAATTTGTTGGAATAACGTTGTTCATAGTATTTTTTAACATTCCTTTGTATTTTGGTGGAGTCTGTTTTTCTTTCTCCTCTTTCATTTCTGATTTTGTTTATTTGGATCTTCTCTCTCTGTTTCTTGGTAAGCCTGCCTAGAGGTTCATCAATCTTATTTAACCTTTCAAAAAACGAGCTCTTGGTTTCATTGATCTTTTGTATTATTTGTTTGTCTCTATGTCATTTACTCTGCTCTGATCTTTATTATTTCCTTCCTTCTGTTTACACTGGCATTTTCTTGTTCTCTTTCTAACTCTTTGAGTTGTAGGGTTAGGTAATTTACCATTGTTTCTTGTTTTTTTGCAGTAGGCTTGTATAGCTATGAACTTTTCTCTTGAGACTGCTTTTGCTATGTCCCATATATTTTGCATTGTTGTGTTTTCATTGTCATTTGTTGCCATGATGTGTTTTTTTTATTTCTTTGATCTCTCTGGCACACCAATCATTGTTTAATAGCATGGTATTTAGTTTCCATGTGCTTGATTTTTTGAATTTTTTTTATTGTAGTTGATTTCCAGTTTTATGCCATTGTGATCTGAGAAGATGCTTGATATTATTTCTGTCTTCTTGAATATGAAGAAACTTTGCCTCTGACACAATATATGGTCTATTTTTAAAAATGACCTATGAGCATTTGAGAAGAATGTATATTCTATGGCTTAGGGGTGAAATGTTCTGAAGATGTGAATTAATTCCATCTGTTCTAGTGAGTAATTTAGGATTGATGTTTCTTTGCTGATTTTCTCTTTAGTGGATTTGTCCAATGGTGATAGTTGGGTATTAAAGTCCCCTACTATGATTATATTGCTGTCAATCTCTCCCTTGATATCCTGCAGCAGTATTTTTATGTATTTGGGTGGTCCTTTATTGGCTGTGTATATGTTTACCAGAGTTATTTCTTCTTTTTCGATTAGTCCCTTAATATTATAAACTCTCACTCCTTATCTCTTGTTATGTCCTTCACTTTGAGATCTAATTTGGCAGATATGTATGTTACTTTCCCAGCTTTTTATTTTACTTCTATTCACCTTTAAATCCTTTTCCATCCCTTCACCATCAGTCTGTGTTTGTCTTTTTTTCTGAGGTGCGTTTCCTGTAGACAGCAGATATATGGGTCTTGTTTTCTTATCCACTCAGTTACCCATTGTCTTTTGTTTGGGGAATTTAATCCATTTACATTTAAAGTTATTATTTATAGGTACTTGTTTGTCACCATTTTTATTTTTTACCCTTGTGTTCCTTCTTTGTTTCCTTTTTTTTCTTTTTACAGCAGACCCTTTAGCATCTTGAATTGCTGGTTTGGTGGTAATAAACTCCCATAGTTCTTTTTTGTCTGTGATGCTCCTGATTTCATCCTCAATTTTGATTGATAGCCTTGCTGGGCACATTATTCTTGGATTCAGGCCCTTTCTTTGCATGACTTTGTATATTTTATCCATTCCCTTCTGGCCTGATGAGTTTCTGTTGAAAAATCAGTCACTAGTCTGATGGGGGATCCTTTGTAGATAACTTTCTGTCTCTCTCTGATCCCTTTTAAGATTCTTACTTTGTTGTTGGTATTTGCCAATGTAATTATAATGTGCCTTGGGATCATTCTTTTGGGATTCATTTTTTTTTTTGGACTCATTGAGCTTCTTGGGTTTGTGTGATTTTTTTCTTCCCTATATCAGGGAAGTTTTCTGTCATTATTTCTTCAAATGAGTTTTCTATTCCTTGCTCAGTTTCCTCTTTTTCTGACTCTGGCATTAGGTGAATGTTGTTTTGTTTTGTGTTGTCAGAAAGTTCTCTTATGCTCTCCTCCTGCTTTTTAAATTTTTTTTTTCTAGAAGCTGCTCTACTCTGCTATTTTTTTCTACCTTGTCTTCTAGCTCACTTATGTGGTTTTCTTCTTCTTCTAGTCTACTGTTGATGCTTTCTATTGAATTCTTTATAGCAGCCAAGTCATTTTTCAATTATTTTTGGTTCTTCTTCATTTCCTCTTGGTTCTTACACATATTTTCGAATTTGTCTTCCATTCTTGTCATCCATCTTATGACCATTTCTCTCAATTCTTTCTCTGACAGGTTGCTTGCCTCCATTTCATTTACTTCTTTTTCTGGTGATGCTTCCTTTTCTTTCATATGTGGGCTGTTTCTTTGTTTCCCCATGATCTCTCTTCTCTGGGTATCTGGTTATGTAGGTCTCTCTCTCCTTTCTGTGAGGATGTACAGATCTTCTCAGAATCTATGTGCCTGTGCCACTTGGGGATCAGTGTTCCCGGGTTTGCAGCTGTTTGTTGGTTGCCATTGTCATACACTCCCAGGATTTTCAGACTTTCAACAACATCCACTCTCCCCTTCAAGATAGTGCTGTCTCTGCATTAGAGCCGGTTGCTCTGCAAGGGATCCCAGCAGCAGTGGAGGCTGCCTGGTCAGAGGAACCCCATCTGGCAATACCCCACAGTTTCTTAGAGTACAGCTGTTCCTCAACTCACAAACAAACACTCCCCATGGGACCACACACTCTCCGTTTGTTCTCTCTCTCACGCACTAACTTGCAATCTGTCTTCCTGTCAGCAGCCATCTCCTTCTTCAGGATAACAATTTTTTTCTTGGTAAATAATAATCATTATGAAATGACATAAAAAACTGTATAGAATTTATATTCTTAGATCCAATGTCAAGTTTTGAAATATATAAAGAACAAACAATATGCAAGATTTTGAAACATTGCAAATGGCTCATTAGAAGTATGTACTGAACACTGGAAACAATTCATAAACACCCCAATGTTTAGATTACAAACATCTGGATTATCACTCCTAAATGCCTCCTATAGGGAACTATTACTCTAGGCTTGTCCAATGTCACAGACAATATATCATTTACTCCTGAGAGTTTCCTGTTTAAACTTTGTTCTGAATATTGATAAGTTTCTTTCTAGAGCAGATTGAAATTTCTAGAATATTCATCTTAATTAAAGTATATGTATACTCTTCTTTAAAAATCAATCTTATTGATTTTTTACAGAGAGGAAAGGAGAGAGATAGAAAGCCATAAACATTGATGAGAGAGAGACATCGATAAGTCGCCTCCTGCACGCCTTCTACCGTGGATGTGCCCGCAACCAAGATACATGCCCTTGACCAGAATCAAACCTGGGACCTTTCAGTCCCGAGGCCAATGCTCTATCCACTGAGCCAAACGGGTTTCAGCTGTATACTCTATTTGGCAAAGTTTCCCATGTAATTTTCAAGTGCATTAAATAGGCCTAATTAATTTAAAAACTTAGGAGAGAGAATGAATCCCTGAGATATTTCAGGGCCCATTGGAATAACTCAAAGTAATTTCCTTATTAAAATTTTTTTTAAATTTAAACTTTGATGAGGTTGTCATATATACTTAATCAAAAGATTATATTATATATTTTTTGTAAATATAGGTGAAACAAATGTATAGCTTTATGGTAATAACTTTAAATTTAAACCAGTTTTAATATTAAATATTTTGTCTAGACCATAGGATTCTATGTAACTTATATAAGTATTTAATTAGACCAATACAGCAATATACCCTAGTGGTGCCATCTGGAGACAGAAAACATATTGCATTTAACATACAAATACACAAAGATCATACACACGATTTAAATTGTAAATTTTTGTAGAGAAGACATGAGATTTTTCTTTTGCTTTTGATTACTTTTAAGAAGGCTTGAAAAGGAGAGAGAAATTTCTCAATACCAAGCAGGAATACCTGTTGAAACTTTCAATGATAGTTTCAAGGACTGTTTATGAGTGGTGGAAATAAAGAAAGTCTAGGATCCAATTTAAAGACTTAAGCAACAGGAGAGAACCTGGGTGGGATTGATTTGGATCATTGAAAAGTCAGAAACCCCAGTGATATAACATGTGTCACGATGAGAGTGGGTTGTTAGAAATACTAGAAGAGAAGGGGTCCCATCAGACATCAGGGGTGATTAGGTCCTGACTCACTGGACCCCATCACCCAGGTGTTGCATGGGGAACAGTAGTATGGGTGTGTCACTCGTCTTCAGAAGGAAGGTTTAACTTTCATTTCTGCATTGATGAGATGTATCTTGATGAAAGACAGTGCACAGTGGACAGGTAGGTTTCTCCCACCTTGACAAGGGCAAGAGAAAGTATAGTGAAACCAACCCTATGTCCACCAGAGAGAAATTAGGTGGAGGATGGGGACTGGAGCCTGACTTGGTTCTTTTATTTAAACTTAAAATTTTACAAACATTTTACCTACTCAGAAATAACCATAATTTGAATAACTGAATTTCAATTCTTGTCCTATAAAATGTATCTTTATATTTTATGCCTTTTATCATTAAATTTATATAATTTTCCAATTTAATTAGAATTTTTAATTCTTAGGAACTCTTTTTCCAATGATAACCAAAAAGTAAACAATCAGCATTTCTTAGATTGACATTTATGAACACACTTTAAACATGCTCGTACTTTAAAGAAGCCCATCTTTAACAAAACACACGACATTACATCAACAGTTCCAATTTTGCTTTATAGATTTTCTGTAATAAAATCTGAAGTTAAGTGAACTTAAAGGTGTCTGACAATCAATGTTTCTGTATTTCATGTTTGTTTATTTATTCTTTATTTCATATTATTTAAAAGTATCTAGATGTTTATCATTTAACCCCACAATGCTCCAAAGCTTTTAAGTTACAACGACTTCAGAAAATTATGTATAGGCATATGAGGCTGGAGAAAAAGAGGGAGGGGTGGGAGTAGGCCACACAGACTTTTCCCAGGTCTTCAGTTGCTTGGATTTAAAACTGCCACGTTCTTTCCTTTGAGATAACATGTTAAGGCTTGGCTGATAATGACTTCTGAATCTGCTAATAGCAGTACTGTTAAGTAAGCATTTGCAGTTTTGTAGTGAAAAAAAAAAGGATTAAAAGGCAGCTGCTTGCTCTTTGGAATAAAGTGGGAAAGCTAAATTAGGAGTTACTCATGGTTTTAGGGGCCTGGAGGTGGAGGCATAAAGGATACAATAGGAAGAGCAGATTTGGGGTTGGTGGTGGAGCTCAAAGAAGGCATGAGAATAGGGAATATTAGACCATTTGCTTAGGTGGCAGCAGTTTAAGTCCAATTGGAGAATGGTGTTATAATTAAGGGTGCCATTCTGGGGCCAGATCTCTTGATTGTCTAATTTATATTGTTGCCATGCTATATTGCAATAGGAAATGAGGAATTTGGGTTTAATTTCATCTCATAACCTGAGGGTCTTAAGATTCTTTAAGAGGCAGGCCACAGGTGAATCCTGGGAGGGGCTGAGATTGAGTTGCCTGCAGTGTTATTATGAAGAGAGCATTTGCAGGGGGAAGGAATTGCAAACATAGTCAGAGGGAAAAACCCAGGGCCAGAATTTTAACCTAGTTGCTGCTCCTTTTGCGTGTTCTGAGAACTATTCTAGGGGATGTCCCCCAATAGAAAGGTTCAATGTAGGCGACCTGGTCCCTGGGTCGCTAGGGATAAGTGGGAGCGTCCTCGCTACTAATAAAGGCTGGTTGGACCCAGTGCTGGGATTTTCCGGTAAAATGTGTCATGACCAGCCGGGCTATCTCCCCCTTGAAAATGATAGAACTGCCAATGCTAAGACTCATAGTCCCCAAAACAAAATCCTACAGGGTGTTTGGGGCTGAGGTTTGGGAAGGTGTGTGCTTTTTCATAGTGAGCCTCAGTTGCTTGGACATTTGCTTGCAACCAGTGGGCTGCTTATTGCAATCTTGCTCTTTCCAAGACTGGTTTATCCTGTCATGGGAGTCTTTTAGCAGCAGCTGTCCTAGAGGCTTTTGAGTGGCTTTCATCCTTTTATGCAAGAGTTGGAGTTTCATCCTTATATGCAGTCAGTGGTGGGAAATGTTTGTCATCAGGGCGGCTGAGTAAGTGGGTTTAGAATGTGGATGGAATGCAGGTGTGCAATCAGGTGTCTTCAGGACAGTTCAATTCCTTACATGGTCTGACTCCTACTGTCTAATAAGCTTTTCCTGGTTTTTGTTTCATGTGGCAGGAAGCTTACAAATGGCTATTAAGGATTGTGTTTCCTTATAGTCCAATAGTGGGGATAGAGGCAGAAATTAAAATGATGCAGTTGCAAGCCAAGAGTGCCAGGATTTACAGCCATTACCAGAATTTAGAAAGTGATAAGGAAGGATGCTAGTGAGTCTCAGATGGAGCATGACCTTGCTGACACATTTATTTCAGACTTCTATTCTCCAGAATAGTGAGAGAATAAATTTCTATTGTTTAGAGCTACTCAGTTTGAGGTACTTTGTTATAGCATCCCTAGGAATCTAATACAGTCACATCTTGCTTGTTCCATTAATGAAGCAAAGTTGGCCTGAAGCAAATCTATGCAGTAGCCAGTGTAAGTCCCCATGCATATGGCTATAGTTTGAAAGCACTCCAAGAAGCACCTCAGCAAATTTCACAGACTTACCTGGAGCACAGAAAAAAGTTCTTACAAGGTTAATACCAGCTGATAAAAAGACATATGGACTTTAAAGATTTTTGGTCTTCCCAGTAGTACTGGGTGACTTCTAAGAGGTACTTGAGTCTTTGGAGCTCCAAAGGAATAAGATTGAATTTGGTTTTTTTTTTTTTTGGCTACTGGTTACATTTATTTATTATTTCTTCATTTTTTTATTAATGTATTACATGTGTACATATCTTCCCATTGCCCCCACACCCCACCCTCCAGCGTCCAGCGTCCATTGGTTATGCTTATAGGCATGCTTACAAGTCCTTCAGTTCATCTCTTACCTATCACATTAACCTTCCCACTGTAATTAGACAGTCTGTTTCATGCTTTACTGCCTCTGTGTCTATCTTTTAGTTCATCAGTTTATAATGTTCTTTATTATCCATAAATGAGTGAAATCAAGTGGCACTTTTCTTTCATTGACTGGCTTATTTCACTTAGCATAATGCTCTCCAGTTCCAAACAGGTCACTGCAAATGCTAAGAATTTCTTCTTTTTGATGGCAGCAGAGTATTCCACTGTGTAGATGTACCATAGTTTTCTGATCCAGTCATCTACTGAAGGGCACGTAGGCTGTTTCCAAATCTTAGCTATTGTAAATTGTGCTGCTATGAACATAGGGGTGCATATATCCTTTCAAATTGGTGTTTCTAGTTTCTTAGAATGTATTCCTAGGAGTGGGATTACTGGGCTAAATGGGATTCCATTATTAGTTCTTTTTAGGAAACTCCATACTGTTCTCCAGAGTCTGCACCAGTCTGCATTCCCACCAGCAGTGCACGTGAGTTCCTTTTTCTTTGCATCCTCGCCAGCACTTGTCGTTTGTTGATTTGTACATTATTGCCATTCTGACAGGTGTAAGATGGTATCGCATTGTGATTTTGATTTGCATCTCTCGGATAATTAGTGACTTTGAGCATGTTTTCATGTATCTCTTGGCCTTCCTTCTGTCTTATTTCAAAAAGATTCCATTTAAGTCCATTGCCCATTTTTTTTATTGGATCCTTTATCTTCCTTTTATTAAGTTGTATAAGTTGGCTGTAGATGTTGGAGATTAAACCTTTATCAGTGATAACATTTGCAAATATGTTCTCCCATACAGTGAGCTTTCTTGTTGTTTTGTTGGTGGTTTCTCTTGCTGTGCAAAAGCTTTTTATTTTGATGTAGTCCCATTTGTCTATCTTCTCTTTAGTTTCCATTGCCCTTGAAGCAGTATCAGTGAAGAATTTCTTTCGGCATATGTCTGAGATTTTGCTGCCTGTGGATTCCTCTAGTGTTTTTGTGGTTTCCTGTCTTGTGTTTAAATCCTGTATTCATTTGGAATTTATTTTTGTGTATGATGTAAGTTGGTGGTCTAGTTTCATTTTTTTGCATGCATCTGTCCAATTTTCCCAACACCATTTATTGAAGAGGCTGTCTTAACTACATTGTATGTTCATGCCTCCTTTGTCAAATATTAATTGGGTATAGTGTTTTGGGTGGATATCTGGATTCTCTATTCTATTCCATTGGTCTGTATGTCTGTTCTTGTGCTAGTACCAGGCTCTTTTGAGAAGAGTTGCTTTGTAATACAGCTTGAAATCTGGTACTGAAATCCCACCTACTTTATTCTTCTTTCTACGGATTGCTGTGGCTACTCGGGATCTTTTTTTATTATAGGTGAATCTTTGGAAAGTTCTTTATAGGTCTATGAAATATGTTGTTGGTATTTTAATGGGTAGTGCAATGAATCTATACATTACTTTGGGTAATATGGACATTTTAATGATGTTTATTCTCCCAACCCATGAGCATGGTATGCTTATCCATTTGTTTACATCTTCCTCTATGTCTTTTTTCAGTATGCTATAGTTTTCTGTGTATAGATCTTTTATCTCCTTAGTTAAGTTCATTCCTATGTTTCTTAACTTTTTTGGTGCGCTGGTAAATGGGATTGTTTTTTTAGTCTCTCTTTCTATAAGTTCACTATTAGCATATATAATTGCCATATTTCTGGACATTAATTTTGTATCCTGCTACATTGCCAAATTCATTTATTAAGTCTATTAGTTTTTGGATGGAGTCATTCAGGTTTTTTATGTACAGTATCATGTCATCTGCAAATAAGGACAGCTTTACTTCTTTTCAAATTGGGATGCCTTTTATTTCTTTCTTGTTGTCTAATTGCAATGGCTATTACTTCCAGTACTATGTCAAACAGGAGTGTTAAGAGTGGCCATCCCTGGCTTGTTCCTGTTCTTAGGGGAAATGGTTTTAGTTTTTGCCCATTGAGTATGATGTTAGCTGTGGGTTTATCATATATGGCTTTTATGATGTGAGGTATGAACCTTCTATTCCCACCTTGCTGAGAGTTTTTATAAAGCCATATGTTGGATTTTGTCAAATGTTTTTTCTCATCAATTGATATGACTATGTGATTTTTATCTCTCAATTTGTTTATGTGATGTATCATGTTTATTGATTTGCAGATATTGTACCATCCTTGCATTCCTGGGATGAATCCTCCTTGGTCATGGTGTATGAGCTTTCTGATGTACTGGTGGATCCGATTGGCTAGAACTTTGTAGAGGATTTTGGCATCTATGTTCATGAGGGATATTGGCCTATAATTCTCTTTCATTTTATTTATCTGGTTTTGGTAATAGGATGATGCTGGCTTCATTGAAGATGTTTGGAAGTGTTCCTTCTTCTTGAATTTTTTTGGAATAGTCTGAGGTGGATAGGTTTTAATTCTTCCTTGAATGTTTAGTAAATCTCTCTTTTGTAGCCATCTGGTCTTGGACTTTTGTTTGCTGGAATCTTTTTGATGACTGTTTCAATTTCTTCCATAGTTATTGGACTATTGAGATGTTTAGATTCCTCCTCGTTGAGTTTGGAAGGTTATATTTTTCTAGAAAAATGTCCATTTCTTGCAGGTTGTCCAATTTGTTGGAATAGAGTTGTTCATAGTATTTTTTAACAATCCTTTTTATTTTGGAGGGGTCTGTTGTAATTTCTCCTCTTTTGTTTTTGATTTTGTTTATTTGGGTCTTCTCTCTTTTCTTCTTGATGAGGCTGGGTAGAGGTTCATCAATCTTGTTCATCCTTTCAAAGAACGAGCTCTTGGTTTTGTTGATCTTTATATTGTTTCTTTGGTCTATATGTTGTTTATCTCTGCTCTAATCTTTACTATTTTCTTTCTTCTGCTTACACTGGGCTGTTGTTGTTGCTCTCTTTCTAGCTCTTGGAATTGTAGAGTTAGGTAATTTATTACCATTGTTTCTTGTTTTTTGCCATAGGCTTGTAGAACTATGAACTTCCCTCTCAAGACTGCTTTTACTTGGTCCCATAAATTTTTTATTTTTGTGTTATCATTGTCATTTGTTTTTATGATATTTTTTTATTTCTTCCTTGTTCTCTGTATTTACCCAGTCATTGTTTAATATCATGCTGTTTAGTTTCCATGTGTTTGATTTCTTTTTATTTTTTTTATTGTAGTTGATTTCCAATTTTATGCCACTGTGATCTGAGAAAATGCTTGATATAATTTCTATCTTCTTGAATTTGAAGATACTTTGCCTATGCCCCAACACATGGTCTATCTTTGAAAATGACCCATGTGCACTTGAGAAGAATGTATATTTTGTGGATTTTGGGTGAAATGTTCTGAAGTTGTCAATTAATTCCATCTGTTTTAGTGAGTCATTTAGGACTGATGTTTCTTTGCTGATTTTTTGATTAGAGGATTTTTCCAGTGGTGATAGTGAGGTATTAATGTTTCCTATTATGATTGTTTTGCTGTCAATCTCTCCCTTGATATCCTCCAGGAGGTTTTCTATGTATTTGGGTCCTCCTGTATTGGGTGCATATAAGTTTACTAGAGTTATCTCTTCTAGTTGGATTGCTCCTTTTAGTATTATGAAATGGCTTTCCTATCTCTTGTTATGTCCTTCACTTTGAGATCTGGTTTGTCAGATATAAGTATTGTTACCCCAGCTTTTTTTTTCATTTCCATTTGCCTAAAACACCATCTTCCATCCCTTTACCCTAAGTCTGTGAGCATCTCTTTTTCTGAGATGGGTTTCTTGTAGACAGCAAATATATGGGTCATGTTTTCTTATTCTGTCCATTACCCTGTGTCTTTTGATTGGAGTATTTTATCCATTTGCATTTAAAGATATTATTGATAGGTACTTATTTGTCGCGATTTTTATTCTTTACCCCTGTGTTCCTTTTTAGCTTCCTATTTCTTTCTTTCTTTCTTTCTTTCTTTCTTTTCTTTTCTTTCTTTCTTTTTTTTTTTTTTACTGCAGACCCTTTAACATTTTTGGCATTGCTGGTTTGTTGGTAATAAATTCCCTTAGTCCTTTTTGTCTGTGAAACTCCTGATTTCATCTTCAGTTTTGATCGAAAGCCTTGCTGGGTACAGTATTCTTGGATTCAGACCCTTCCGTTGCATGACTTTGTAAATTTCATTCCATTCCCTTCTGACCTGATGAGTTTCTGTTGAGAAATTAGTTGCTAGTCTTATGGGGGTTCCTTTGTAGGTAACTTTCTATCTCTCTTTGGCCACTTTTAAGATTCTTTGTTGTTATTGTTTGCCAATTTAATTATAATGTTCCTTGGTGTTGGTCTTTTGGGATTCATTTTGCTTGGGACTCTGTGAGCTTCTTGGATTTGTGTGGGTTTTTTATTCTCTATATCAGGAAAGTTTTCTGTCATTATTTCTTCAAAAAGGCTTTTTATTCCTTGCTAGGTTTCCACTCTTTCTGAACCTCTATTATGCAGATGTTGTCTTGTTTCATGTTATCCCAAAGTTCCCTTAGGCTCTCCTCTTGCTTTTTAATTTTTTTTCTAGAAGCTGCTGTATTTGGATATGTTTTCCCTACCTTGTCTTCTCGCTCATTGATGTAGTCCTCTGCTTTTAGTCTACTTTTTTTAATTAAATCTTTTTTATTCAGATTATTACATTTGTTTTTCTTTTTTCCCCTCCATAGCACCCCTCCACCCAGCTCCCACCCTTCCCCCTTCCATAGGTGTATGATTTTTGTCCAGTCTCTCCCTGTACACCCATCACCCCTTCCCCCCTGAGAATTATCAGTCACGGGTGGGTCTGGAGCAGCAAGTCCTCCGTGGGCTCCGCCGTGAGTGACTCTTCAGTCCACAGGCCGATGCTCTACCCACTGAACACACCTCCTCCTGCTGCCACAGCAGCAGCACATACATGTGGGGGGCCGGGGGACCGTGGGGTCGCAGGGGTTAAGGGAATCAGCACCGGCGCTCGCTCCTGCAGGTCCAGCCTCGCCCGAGCGGTACCGGAAGCCCTGAGGGAAGGTGCCCTGGCAGCTCTAGAGCCGAGGACGCACCGCTCAGCCTCAGCCTCAGTGTGAGGGTCTCAGCACCTCAGCCTCAGCACGAGTATCTCAGCGTCTCAGCCTCAGCACGAGGGTCTCAGCGCCTCAGCCACAGCACAAGGGTCTCAGCGCCTCAGCCTCAGCCTCAGTCTCAGCACGAGAGTCTCAGCCTCAGCCTCAGCACGAGGGTCCCAGCCTCAACCTCAGCCTCAGCACAAGGGTCTCAGCGCCTCAGCCTCAGCCTCAGCCTCAGCATCAGGGTCTCAGCCTCAGCACGAGGGTCCCAGCCTCAACCTCAGCCTCAGCACGAGGGTCTCAGCCTCAGCCTCAGCACGAGGGTCCCAGCCTCAACCTCAGCCTCAGCCTCAGCACGAGGGTCTCAGCCTCAGCCTTAGCATGAGGGTCTCAGTGCCTCAGCCTCAGCCTCAGCACAAGGGTCTCAGCGCCTCAGCCTCAGCCTCAGCACGAGGGTCCCAGCCTCAACCTCAGCCTCAGCACGAGGGTCTCAGCGCCTCAGCCTCAGCAAGAGGGTCTCAGCCTCAGCCTCAGCACGAGGGTCTCAGCCTCAGCCCCAGCCTCAGCATGAGGGTCTCAGCGCCTCAGCCTCAGCCTCAGCACGAGGGTCCCAGCC